>VCJN01000194.1:0-28334 GCA_006384855.1 Tetraselmis striata | reverse complement strand
ATTTGTGTGTACATATCCTTACACGTACTACCCGGTACTACACGGACAACCTTGTACCTTATCCGTCAGTGCCATGTAACACGTCACCGCTAGTACGACTACCAGAATGATTACAAAAAGGATTTATCGCCCGCCGGCAATAATGCCGGATGTACTCGCACGTAATTGGATGGACGTGCCGCCACCAGCATCAGCCTTCACGGATAAATAATAATCGCTAGTAGTAGTGCTTCGTCACCCGTATGTCACATCTGAATCTCACAGTGCTATGGGAGTGGACTGCAGTGCCATTTGGTTTGTGCAATGCCCCAACCACTTTCCAGCGCATGATGAATGACATCTTGAGACCATTTTGTGGTGGCTTTGTGACTTTGTGGTGGTGTATCTGGATGATATATGTATATATTCAGATAATTATGATGACCACATAAAGCACCTTCGCTTAGTTTTTGAGAAACTAAATGAATATAATCTGAGGTTGCAATTAAAGAAATGTTTCTTTGGCATGCAATCTATGGATTATTTGGAGTATACCGTCGCTGATGGTAAGTTGTCTGTTTCAGAGGCCAAAGTGGCTGCAGTTAGGGATTGGCCTGTCCCTAAAACTCACAGTGAAGTCCGATGTTTTGTACAATTCTGCAATTTCTACTCTAAGTTTATTCATCATTTCAGTGATTTTACTGCACCATTGACTGACTTATTGCGTAACTCTAAACCAGTTCATGTTGACTGACCGGCGTATCAGGAAGCCTTTGAGACCCTTCGTCTGCGACTGATTTCCGCTCCGTGTCTTTCCATTCCTTCCATGGGGGCGGATGCGACGTTCACCGTACGGGGTCCGCTTAACCATGCTTAACGACTACCAGGCGCGAGTAGTCGCATGTATATATCGCGCCTAACGTTAGGCGTCACAGTACTTTAAACTTGGCGGTAAGGATGAGTACGGCAGCGGAGCCCTGCATCAAAGTACTATAGCGAGTAGCGAGTACTCGGTAGTCACGAGTGCACAAAGTACGACACGAGTACACGAGTCACTGTACTTTACAGGAATCGCCGCCCTTCATATATGCTATTAGGCGCGCGCCTCCTCACGAGTACGCGCGGTAGATACCCGCGTGATGACGAGTGATGATGACGAGCATGCCGGGCAGTACGGTACTGATCGATATACAACAAAGGCTGCAAAAATGTATTACACGGTAGTCACGGTTGGTTTTGTGATTTAATAAAGGTGAGGTGCCAGGCTGGATCAGCGGCCAATGAGCGTCGAGCTTCGGGGTGTGGTTAAGCGGACATGGGCGCGCCTACTCCTACCTGGCAAATTTAACGTCAAGGCACCGGACATTTTCGGATTTATGGCGGAGGGATCGGCAACTGCATAAAGTATTAGGGAAATACTAGAAATTTAATTACAATGGGTCTACTACCGCCCCCGGCCCGTGCCCGCCCCCCCTGGCCTGCGGCCGGCTGGCTCCGCTGCCGCCGGCCGCTTCCTGGCGCCGGCACGTGGTGTTATGCCCGCTGTCGGCTCGGGTGCTGACTGCCCCTTGTTGCCCGCAAATACTTCTGCGGGCATGCTATTCATGGCAGCTGCTGCCATCTGCCGCGCCCCGCGGCTAAGGAGCTTGTTTGACGGGGCTGGCATGATGCCGCCGCGCGCTCCCGTTGCGCTTGCTTCCTCTGGCGTCCAGCCTGCATCCTCGCAGTAGCGTCCTGAAGCGCCGGGGATCTAGCCGCACGGGGAACATGAGCTCGTCGAGCGAGCGGGGGAGGGGGGCTGTAGCCGGTAGACAGGTCTTGCACCGGAGCGCCATTCTGGTCGATTCCGGACTGCGGTAGTGATGAAAGAAAAAGCACTTAGTCGCCGACACTCGCTCGGGCAGCGACAACATCAGCAGCTAGCTACACGATGAGCAGGTAAACCGGCCGGCAAGCGCACCTTTGCACTAGGGATGCAAAGAACCCTTGCTGCATGCGTCGGTTTCATCGATTTAAGCAAGGCAGGTTGCTCCTCCTCCACGGTCAATTAGGGTGGGCAGACGGGCCGTTCAGCTTGACCAGTCAAAAACGCTCGACGTGTCATCGGCGCTGACTGTCGTGAGGTAGTAGCGCAGGGGCGGGCCGCGCGGGACAGGCGGGGGCTCGCGTGCTCCTCTCGGCAGCATGATATCTTCTCACGACGCGTCATCCGTCCCGGCAGCGGCATGGAAGGTGCTGACGGAGGCCATGGTGGCACGGGGGGCGAGCATGGCGATCTGCTCTTCATGCGAAGCGGTCAGCATAAATAGGCGAAGAGGAAGTGCCGAAGAGTGAAAGTGCGCGCGCGGCTGGTGGCTCATCATGTACTTTATATCATTGCATCAGTCTCGAGTAGTAATGGTACCTCGGTACCCGGGGCGTCACAATAAAATTATCAATGACACTACGATGCATCTGCCGTTGTATGTAATGCACAACGCGTTTCACATTAATCTTATTGCTGAACAGATTACATGCATATCAACATACATACCACAAATGACATGAGATTCACAAAAGTACAGATGTGTATAACGGCAAAGACAAATGCAAACTTTTGTGTCAACATCGGTTGACAATACTTGCTCGCGACGATACTGCAGTACACCGCGGCATCCATGCGTAACATTGACCCATGTTGTCAGTATCAAAAAACAATGTTGTGAGTGTGTCAGGAAAATTAGTGAAGCAGGCATGTGCAAGCAGAATGCAGATTGGCCATGTTTCGTAAGATAGTATTGCTTAACATTACATTTGGAAACCCCAGACCCAACCGACGCCTATATGTATCATGCGCCTGCCATACTACGCAGCTGCTCCCGCAACATATGGATATGCTCAATTCACACACGCCACGGTTGCTGCGTATATGCTACTACTGCATGGCATCAACACCGCCATCATCCTCATCGAGGGCGGCGATGTCGTAGGCATGGGAGTGCTTCAAGTAAGAGCACCACCCGTGCCGGGCTGCACTATCAGCATCAGCGCAAAGTGCAGGAAAGCATCAACAACATGTAAGATGCTTCAGCAATAATATATAACACAGGTGGCCCATCACCTGATCATCTGCCTCGGCACAGCGTCACCGGCGGCCCTTTGCCGCCGCCCCCTGCCAGCAGTGCTGATGGCCTCTGTCCATGTATATGTGACAAGTCTGCCATGCACAATCCTGGGCGGGAAGACAAAATCCTGCTGGAAGACAATGTTGATCGGGCCCTCCCACAGTCCAGTAGTGCTCATAGGCGTTGATAGCACGCATCTCCAACTGCAAACACAACGGGTGGCGAAGTCATCGCGTTGTTTTTCAGGTGGCGCTCGGCGACAACGAAATAAGTTACCTTGACCTACAAGCTACGGGCAGCTACGGAGGTATTCTTCGCAGCTTTCATGAACATCGCGGCAGCAAAGGACATCACTCCGTGCATGAAGTTGCATGACGGCAATTTCCCGATGGATAGAACTGCATGGCAACCTTGACGCACTGAGTGCTCAGTGCATGCAGCACTGCAAACATGGAGATCAAGCAGGGCTTCCGCAACGGCAGCAACCAACAGCCCCAGCACCTGCTCAAGTCCGGCAAGGTGATGCTCTCTAGGATTGGCCAAGTCACGACGTGCAGCACCTTGATCGCGCACCACCGTGACATGCATGGACCAGCCCATCGTGCACAGCCCCACCTGCCCAAGGCAAAGGCGTGTGCCGTGAAGGCAGAGATGGCAGAGAAAGCGGCGACGAAGCGAAGGAAGATGTGAATGCATTAATTACATCTAGTGAGCGTGTCCCTTCCCCTTCTCGCCCTTACTGGATTTGCCATAGACAGCCATGTCACATGAGCGGCAGGTGCTCGGCTCACCGCTGCCCTCAGCCCCCCTCACCGATGTTGAACGCCTCGCCTCCCGCCTCCATTGTTGCTTCGCGCCCCGCGCTCCTCTGCATGAAGTACTTCTTTTCATATGGCCCGCACTTTACCTCATCCCAGCTGTCAATGCTGTCGTAGCTTTCAGAACTGCGCCGATGTGCGGGGCGCTGAATAGTCGCCTTCGCTGGTGTTGTCTGAGATACCCGCTCACTCTCGCTCCATGCGCTCCTGCCACTCCGTAGCGCGCAGCTTCCGAGCGCGCTCACCCAACTCACGCGCACGCTCTGAGCGCACAGTTCGGAGCGCCTACTGTTCCAGCTTGTCTGCCTCGCTCTTGCCCGGCAGCGCCTCCCACCGGAATACATAGCCACCCGTCTCTATGGGAAGCGGTGGCAGGATTGGTGCGCTGAATCCTAGCCCATCACATCGCGCAGAGCATCGCTATCGTCCATCGGGTGCATAAAATGCGCCTCGCACAGCGCATGCAGCTCGCGCATTGCGTATACTTTGGGATCATCGAGGGCAGTGAGGAAGGGCCACGCCTTTGGATCACTTGGGCCCTCTGAGTAGCCAGTTGGCAGCTCCATGTGGTGGCCGTGGCCGTTCATGCGGTCGTACATCGCCTCGGTCACCGCCGAGACCAACGCCTCCTCGCGTACCAATGGTAGGCCGTCTACTGTGATGGACTTGCCACACTTCCGGCAGAATTCGGAGGCGGCGGGCTGGTGGCCGAAACGGCCAGAACGCACCGAGCGCAGTTCTCGCGTCGCGCCATATCGTTGGGGCGTTGCGTCGGCGCGAAGGGTTTTCAGCCTCCAACCGGCAGTAGCATCAACGGACGATGCGAGAGAACAACGGAGGAACTCAAAAATCCGCCACGGCAACGACCTCAGCTTCCCCTCCCTCTAGCGATATCGGGTGCGTGTCGGGTGGGATCGGTGCCGAGATGTCTCCGATTATGTTTGGCGTGGGTGGGCTGCAGTGAGTGAGTGGGGCAAAAAGGGCGGCGTCCGTACATGATGCGGCCGAGTGCACAGCCGATGTTGACCACTGTGGGCACCACCTGCCCGACTACCGCCAGTAATGTGTACCCATGGGGTAAGGTTTGCGCTCCGGGGGGCGTGATGCGCAGTGGCCGCGCGCACTGGGGGCAAGCGCGCTATGTGCAGCTCGGGGTGGGTGAGGAAGTTTGCTGTGTGATGGACGCGGTGCGCGCGGTCCGCATAAAGGATTCTATTATAGTACAGCAGTACTAGCGCAGTGTGCAGTGTGCGACAGTGTGCGCCGCAGTGCGCAGTGTGCAACAGTGTGCAGTGTGAGACAGTGTGCGCCGCAGTGCGCAGTGTGCAGCAGTGTGCAGTGTGCGACAGCATTGCATAACTAGTTCATGCACGATATCCCGATACTGGTGTGAATTACAAAAAGGGCAGTTCCCCAGAATTAGAAAATCAACACAGCAAGCCGCCTAAAAGCGGCCTGGTACTGGTACTGGTACTGGTGTGAATTACAAAAAGGGCAGTTCCGGTACTGGTACGCCGTCATATCACGTACCATTTGCGTACGGGTACTGCCATGGCAGTCATGGCGGCGCGGGTACTCGCGACCACTACCGCCGAGATAAGCTGACTGAAAGAGCAGGATATAGGCGCGGTAAGGCGCGGGGTGATACGGAATACAGTAATCGTACAGTAAAATTGAGTACGGATACAGTACAAGTACCGTGTTAGGCGCAGTTAGGCGGACCCCGTTTCGACGAGTGGTAGCGACAGATGCGTCCAACGTAGGGCTTGTTGCAGTGCTACTGCAGGACCAAGGAGGAAGTCCTCAACCAGTGAGTTACTGGGCGCGAAAGCTGAATGCAGCTGAGCGTGGTAATACCTACAGTGCTTATGATTTGGAAGCTTTGGCTGTCTGTGAATCAATTAAGCAATGGCGTTGTTACCTTGAAGGGTGCTGTCGATTCCTTGTTGTCTCAGATCATGGCACCCTGCGTCATCTGCTCAGGCAACCGGCAGAAAGGTTGAACCGGCGACAAGTGCGCTATGTACGCGACTTGTAGCCGTATGTTGGGTCCATATCCCTTGCGTACCGAAAGGGCAAGTGGAATGAAGTTGATCCGTTGTCGCGTAGACCGGATTTTAAGCCGATTGGTTTCGGTGGCTTGTATTGGACCGGGGATGTGCCGGACGCGGCTGAATCACTCGTGAGTGAACATCGCCCATGTACTGCGGTATTGTCGGCTGTAAGTGCGTCGTCACTTAGCCTTGATGACAATATTCTCCACCTTATTAAGGCTGGATATGCAGAGGACGCGTTCTACTCCTTACGGGGGGGGGGGGGGGGGGGGGGTGGAAGCAGTCCGGTCATGTGGTAGAGCACGATGGTTATTTTTGGAGACATGGACGTCTTTGCATACCAACCAATCGTGACATCATCAATAAGATATTGTATGAGCTACATGATCCTGTTGGTCACCGTGCATATGCAAGCACCTTGGCACGTGCCTTGGACCGTTTTTGGTGGACACGCATACGACATGACGTGAAAACCTATTGTGAATAATGTTCGGTGTGCCGGCGTGTTCGTGCACGTCCGCAGCCACCTGCACCAACACAGCCCTTACCAGTACCGCCACGTCCATGGCATACGGTTGGTTTGGATTTTATAACCGAGTTACCTGAGAGTAATGGTTATAATATTATGTTGGTTGTGTGTTGCCATCTGTCCCGGCAAGCACATTTTATTTCAACCACAGTCAACGTGACTGGTGGACAGGCAGCTGAGTTATTTCTGAAGGAAGTATTCAGGCTGCATGAAATACCTCGTGTGATCGTCCCTGACAGAGATCCACGGTTCCTGTCTGCATTCTGGCAAACTCTGTGGCGGAGACTTGGCACTAAATTGAACATGTCTAGTGGCCAACATCCTGAAACAGATGGTTTGACTGAACAACAGTAATTTAACCTATTTTGCGCCGTGGAATTCATTTTGCACCGTAGGGTTTGTTTATACCCTAGTTCCCGGGTTTACTATCAGTACTTAAGACTCACTGGTGATGTAGCTTGGGTTTGTAGACCTTGGGTGCAGTGCAGCATTCAACAGCATGAAGGCCAGCCGCGACGCATATCCAATGTTGGTTTTGGAGCATTTTGTCCAAAATGGGACAAGATGAGGCAATGAAATCAATATTTATTATGATTATTACATCCAGCGGCTAGCTAGCCACAAGACGTTGCTGATAGTTTATTCGTTGAGCATCCCCAACTCAAGCAAGTCCTTCTTCGTGGCTGCATTAAACTTGACGACTCCGCCGGGTTTGCGTTGCGCTGGGGTGGTTGACATGACGTGGACGCAGTTGTTTCGTGGCTGGCTGATTTGCCACCCAGTTTGCGCATATGTCTTCACGACTTGGACGCTTTTACCGTACCACTTCTTTCTGACCATGGTGCCGTCCTCGTTGAACACCTCTCGACTTCCCGACGCGTCGTGGATGGCCTTCGCGTACGATAGGGGGACGGCTTCAACAAGCTTCCAAGGAAGCGTCAGGCACTTCTCCCAGCTTGTGTCAACTGGCTTCTTCCCTCCTTTTGTCTGCGCGTACAACCATAGGGGCATAAGGGGTTTGCCCTTTGCATCGGCATGGAAGGGCTCGTATACGGCCACGGTCAACGTGTCTTCGGTAGTCTCGCGCGACTTCACAAGCCCGATGACGAATCTCGACTCCCAATCACCAAGAGTTTCAGGACACTTGTCTTCCTCATGCACCTAACGATGACCAAGACCGCGAGCTATGTTAGTCCCGAGCGAGACGCCACGCCATTTTTGTCCCAGCTGGGACAAAATAACAAGCAAGGTAGAAGAACCAAATTGTTTTGTCCCGTAAAGGACAAAAATGACAAACAATGGGACTCACATCGGAGACGTCGATGACAACGAGGTTCGAGCCCTTTGCATCGCTGGGCGATGTGTTGTCATGAAGCCTCTCCTTGGCGCCGGCGTGAACTCCCCGGAAGGCGCTGTCATCTTGAAGCACTTGAGCACGAACCTCGGCTTCCACGCGAGCGGCTTCGGCATTGTTGAGGTCTGCGTTGGTAGCCATCGTGTGACGTGCCTCAGCAGGCGCGGTCTGCCCGTGCTCGCGCAAGAAGTCGTCAACTTCCTCTTTCCGTTGCGGCCAGAACCCGGAGAAAGCTGCCGAAGGAGCAGTTTGCATCTCATCCAAGTCGTCGAGCAGATTCTTCCAGCTCTCGCGCTCGACTGGGGAGAAGTGCCACTGGACCGCCAGGTCCGTGATGTACGACCTGACCTTCTTGAAATCATCCAAGTACCTCTGGACCTTCACCGCGTCGGGCTTCTTTTTGTCGCAGAGAGCGTACAAAAGGGGCCTGCCCGCACGAATCTCGGGCGTCCCAGTTGGCGCGCTCTTCAAGATCTGCACGGGCTCCGAAAGCGGTGTGTTGGACCACAAGGCGGTGCGCAACGAGCCGCCAGACGCGGCGGCGTCGTCACGGGTGAACTCGAATTTGTGCGGCTTACTGATGTCCTGAATGTGGTCTTGGAAATGGGGCCTTAACCACTCAGAGAAGTCGAGGGAGAATGAGAGCTCAGCAATCTCCGGAGTGGGCGAGAATGCCTTCGCCACCAAGTCAAGAAAGGCCTCGATTGTGTAGGCGGAGCTGCGAGATAGCGCAAGACTGATGCGGCTGAAGATCTGGTCAACCCGTTCGTGAGTGTGCCCGACAGGCAAGAAGACCAAATGAATGACGTCGCAGATGCCGATAGACACAAGCCAATTGCAGAGGGCCGCCACGTTCCTATTCTTGTTCTCCCTGACGGTGTTGTCCATCTGGATTCTGATGTACGGAATCTTTCTACCACGGTGTTGAATTTCCTGCATCGCAGACAAGCTTTCATCAGTCCATGGCTACCGGACAACCACGGCGAACCTATCGGGAGGCTAACGAGCTCACCTTCATGATCGTGATCCATATCAGAGTGCACGTCGTGGACGAATCGTGGGGGATGGTGTTGGTGTAGTAGTAGATGTCGTCCGGGCGGTATCCGTCGTACTTCACACAGGTGAGGTGGTACTTGAGGAGCATGTCGGGCTTCACAGTCTTGGGGATGCGAACCCAGTGAGGCAGCAGGGTCTTCGCGGAGTCCATGCTATCAATTTCGAAGAAGAAGAAGTTTCCATGGCCAAGGCGCGACTGGAAGACGGCGTTGTTCAGATCCCTTCGTTCCTGGCGCACTCTCTCGAGGTGTACCTTCTGCTCAGCTCTGACCTGACGCCTCACCAGCTGCTGATGTTGACGGTGCACTTGACGTTCCTCTGGCGTCATGTCCTTTGTGCAAATCTCGCGAGCTTGGTCTCTGAGTGCTTTGCCCGCCGCGCATATGGGACAGTGGCTGAATCGCTTCACCTTCGGCGTGGTGACATCCGGGAAGTCTTCCTTCCAAGTCCGGCGGAAAGTGTCGAACGATGCGAGCTTCACTTCGCTCTCGGTAGCCAAATCTACAAAGGGGCAGGGGCGTGATATGTCGGTATACAAATAAGGTCTCATAATGCGAGACAGAAAAGTTCGGTCTGAAGTGGGTCGAAATAATTATATCGGTAGTGGGTGAATAATTCTGTAATCAGCATGGCGAAACAATCTGTCAACAGTGTGACGAAACGGTATGTCAGTAGTGGGACAAAACCGTATCTCAGCAGTGGGACAAGACGTTCTCTCTGCAGTGGGACGATATCGGCTAATTATGTGGGACAAATACTTTTGCGGTCGGTGGGACGAAACGGTATGCCATGAGCGGTGCGAAACGTTCTGTCATCAGTGGGACGAAATCGGTCCGGCGTCGGTGGGACTAAACGTTCTGGCGATAGCGGGACGAAACGGTTTGTCATCAGTGGGACAAAACGGTTTGTCATCAGCGGGACAAAACGGTTTGTCATCAGTGGGACGAAACGGTTCGTCATCAGCGGGACAAAACGGTCTGTCAGCAGCGGGACAAAACGGTTTGTCATCAGTGGGACGAAACGGTTTGTCATCAGTGGGACGAAACGGTCTGTCATCAGTGGGACGAAACGGTTTGTCATCAGTGGGACGAAACGGTTTGTCATCAGTGGGACGAAACGGTTTGTCATCAGTGGGACGAAACGGTTTGTCATCAGTGGGACGAAACGGTTTGTCATCAGTGGGACGAAACGGTTTGTCATCAGCGGGACGAAACGGTCTGTCATCAGCGGGACGAAACGGTATGTCATCAGTGGGACAAAATGGGCCTCACCACGGAGAATGGCGTTGTCGTCCTCGGCCCACGACTTGTAGTAGTAGTAGACGCAAATCTTGGTCATCCAGGGAGGTAGGTGCTTCTTGAAGGTCTCGCTGTTTCCGTCATGAAAAGGCATGATCTCGACGTGACCGAGGTCATCCGAGAAGAAGTGCTCGAGAAACATGCGCACATGCTCCCTCGGTCCGGTCTGTCTGCTCTCGTATTGCTTGCGCTGCCTGATGTACGTGGGTTCGTTATCCACCACCGACCGCTGGATCACGAGACGTCTGTGTTTCGAGACCTGATGCAAGACCTCCCACGCACGCCCACACGTGTAGATGGGGCCGCGATGATCGAAAGAGCGCAAGTAGCCACCGTGATCAAACATGTAATCGAACTTGTCGGATGCCGACTCGTAGCCGCCCCTGAGAACCTGAGCGAGCCGGTCAAAGGAGCGGTTCTGATTGCCAGAGTATACAGTCAACGCACGGTCCAACACGGCATCAACGAGGGCCTCTCCGCACTGTGTGTATAGCTTGTGCACGCACTTGCGCGAACAGCATGGCGACTGCTCGCTAGCCTCCTTGGCGAGCATGAGGCGGATACAATCGCGAGAGGTGCGCTTGCTGATCAGAGACGAGACCTTGCCATTACCGCTTTCGGCGACCTCATCGCAGCCCTTGCCCCACGTGTACTTCCTTTTCTCAGGCTCCTTACGATCACTCGCACGCGCGTCGCAATCACACGAGTATCCACTGCGGCACGAACACAGCGGTAATGTAACTGTAGTGTCCGACGCGCCGGATCCTGGAGAAGAGGCCATGCTTTCGACCGCCGCCATGCAGCGCGGGGCGAGTGGGTGGGGGGGGGGGGGGGGGGGGGGAGGACTGTGATCTGTGGTGAGGAAGAGTGACGGCCGATGACCGTTCTCGGACGGGCCGTTGACCGGGGTGCATAATATCCAGGTACGGGTCAAAATAATTGATGACTCAAATACCGTGCTATTTCGTGCTTCTTTCGTATGTCGGAAATAGTTCTATACTAGTAAGTACACCCGAATCCAATCCAAGGAATATATCATCCCATGAAGGAATATTATTGCCACGCCACTGTACTCTCGTACCGTTATGACTCTCGAGTAGGGAATATTTTATCTTCCAGTAATAGTAATATATAGTCGCAGTAGTTAGCCCTGTATATTCGTCGCGGTGCAAAATACATGAACCTGATGACGACGACGAGGTACACTATAGTGTGCGCACGCGCGCCGTTGGTCCAGCAGGGGTCAGAGCGGCGGCAGACGGAAACCACGTCATTTCCACCTCTCCCTCACCGCTTCCCACCAAGAAACACGCTCATCTACCGCGTCAACCTACCTACCGCCAGAATGGCGCCGAAGAAGAACGAGCCTGCCAAGGACAAGGAAGACAAGGACGACGCCACCCCAGGTGAGTTGCGCGCGCGTACAGTAGCTGCCTGCCTGCTCGACGCGTGATACGGCCAGATCTAGCGAGTTCGGTTAGGGTTCACTGTAGAAGCGGTGTAATCTAGGACCACTCGAGGTGTAGGCAGACGAGTGGCAGCGTACAGTAGCCGCCTGCCTGCTCGACGCGTGATGCGGCCAGATCTAGCGAGTTCGGTTAGGGTTCCCTGTAGAAGCGGTGTAATCTAGGACCGCTCGAGGTGTAGGCAGACGAGTGGGAATATAAACACAAACGAGACGAGCGGCATCAGGGTCCTGCATGGTAGTATTACGTCCCGTCGAGGCAGCTGTTGCAAGCAGTAAGGATGCTAATTGGTGGTGGGAGGGGGTGGGGGTGAAGAGCGGCCAGGGGGAACCTCTGCCTGTACTCCGCCGTAAGGAGTGGTTTAATATTAGTGTGAAGCGCAGTACTTACAGACATTACATTATTAAACCGCAGTACATAATGTATTGAAAATAGTTTTGTCATCAGTGGGACAAAACGGTTTGTCATCAGTGGGACGAAACGGTTTGTCATCAGTGGGACGAAACGGTCTGTCATCAGTGGGACGAAACGGTTTGTCATCAGTGGGACGAAACGGTTTGTCATCAGTGGGACGAAACGGTTTGTCATCAGTGGGACGAAACGGTTTGTCATCAGTGGGACGAAACGGTTTGTCATCAGTGGGACGAAACGGTCTGTCATCAGTGGGACGAAACGGTCTGTCATCAGTGGGACGAAACGGTCTGTCATCAGTGGGACGAAACGGTCTGTCATCAGTGGGACGAAACGGTCTGTCATCAGTGGGACGAAACGGTTTGTCATCAGTGGGACGAAACGGTTTGTCATCAGTGGGACGAAACGGTTTGTCATCAGTGGGACGAAACGGTTTGTCATCAGTGGGACAAAACGGTCTGTCATCAGTGGGACGAAACGGTCTGTCATCAGTGGGACGAAACGGTCTGTCATCAGTGGGACGAAACGGTCTGTCATCAGTGGGACGAAACGGTTTGTCATCAGTGGGACGAAACGGTTTGTCATCAGGGACGAAACGTTGTCATCAGCGGGACGAAACGTTCTGTCATCAGTGGGACGAAACGGTTCGTCATCAGTGGGACGAAACGGTCTGTCGTCAGTGGGACGAAACGTTCTGTCATCAGTGGGACGAAACGTTCTGTCAATCAGAGGGACGAAACGGTATGTCATCAGTGGGACGAAACGGTCTGACAGGATATGATATTTTTAGGTCGAAGGTCCAAGCGGACATCAAAACCTACCGAGAAAGCAAAAGAATTCGATGCGCTCGGAGCGCTAGTCGGGAGAAAACACAAGGCGTCATCTTCTGTGCCCGAGCAGCCGGCGGCGAAGAAGAGCCGTGCAGCCTCAGCTTCTGCAGCTGGAGCCGGCGATGAGGCATCAGGTAACCCCTGGAAACCGAGCCTTTTAAGAGGTAGAGTGCCGGCTTACGGCACGCACTCGCAAGGAGAAAGATCGGCCGCCTTGCTTTTGAGGGCCCGAATCAAGAGCGGACAAGTCCTCTCAGATGCTCAAATGCAGACAGCGCGAAGGCTAATCGATTACGAAAAACTCATGCAAGCTTACTATCAATCAGGTCCTTGCCTCTCCAATCATATAATTTTTGTGAGTGCACTGTGTCATATTGACATTGGTTGAAATCATGTGTTTTGACAGGTTCGAAAGGACGCGCACATGAGCCAGCAGCGACTAAAGCTTCAAAGGAATCCAAGGGAAAAGAAAAAGTTTCAGAGACGATTGTGACGCCAGGTAATTGTGACTTAAAGTATCAATCCCTGCCTTTGTGAGTGCACTGTGTCATATTTACATTGTTTGAAATCATGTGTGTTGACAGGTTCGAAAGGACGCGCACATGAGCCAGTAGCGACTCAAGCTTCAAAGGAATCCAAGGGAAAAGAAAAGGTTTCAGAGACGATTGTGACGCCAGGTAATTGTGACTTAAAGTATCAATCCCTGCCTTCTCACTCCCTTCGATTACTTTCTCGTCAATGAGTTATCTGACGTTCCAACAGGTCGTAAATTGGCGCAGGCAACCGCGTCGGAAGCAGCTGGTAGATCGGGATCCCCAGGTAAGAAAAAATACGCTTGGCTTTGATGGTGTATGGCGATACCGTTCAGTAGTTAATCGTGACGCCCACTGCAGGTGTGTTGAGTACTCTCTACTCATTCTTTACAGGTTCCCCAAATCAAGGCTCTTCTTTGTCTAAAGGCCCATCTCAAGTACCGGAAACAGAGCCTGAGCCTGAAATAGAGCACACTGAGCCGGAGCCGGAGCCCGAGCCGGCGCCTGAAACAGAGCCCACTCAGATGGAGCCGGAGCCCGAGCCGGAGCCCGAGCCCACTCGGCTTGACCCGGCGCCAGAGGCCGAGCCCGAGACTCCAGCGCCGACTACCGGGCAAGCGTCTGGTTCTGGAGCCTCTGGTTCTCGAGCCCCTGTTGCCGAGGCTCCGAGAAGGGTTCCTGAATTCCTCAGTATGTGCACGGATGAAGAGGTCTTCGGCACAGAGGAAGAACAGAGGCAACGGGCGGCAGAGAAGCGAAAGCAAGCTCTCGACATCACCGGCACTCCTGGACCCGAGAGGAAGACAAAGCTGATGACGGTCGCCTCTTACGACGACTTCTTTGACGAGAGGGACGGGTCCCAAGAAAATGACTCCTACAGCGACTTTACCTCAAGGAGCTGGACTATCCACTGGTTCAAGAACGCAAGTGCTGAGGTAGAGATCTATTTGTACATCGAATTGCACAAGGCGAGCCTGCTGACTGGCAAGGACTTTTTCGATGATCCGAAGGGGCCACTTCTCGCGTGTATCGGAAAGATCAAGGACGTCGAGCTGGACTCGGCCGGAAACTACGGGGTGAGTAAAGCTTACATGATGTCTGAATTCGTGTCAATGTCGTGTTTTAATAAGTATTAATATTCTTATGCTTGTTACCGCAGATCTCCCTTGAACCTTATCGCTTGACAGTGCACAAGGAGTTCAGGATCGATGTCAGCTTTGAGAGGTTGCTACTCCACGCGATCCAGCCGCCACTCTCCTTCCAGCCGCGGTTCCAGTCTTACTACGCATGGACTTTGGTCGAGCGCAATGTGCTGGCGCAGGCGCTGACAGGTTTCGCGTCTGGTCAGATTGACATCGATGACTTGGCCAACATTGACAAGGATTTTAAGAACGCGCTTCCATACGTCAACACGTTGGCCGTCCCGCCGGCCTTGAATGGCTTCAACAACACCGGTGCCGTCGACTGGGTCTCTTACGGCCACCTCAGAGTCGAGATTGCTGATCCAGAGGTGAAGACATCTCACGGTGGCGACATCAACATGTTATACGCCGACAGAGTCAACCTCGTGGTCAACAAGGATACGGGGCTGCCTTACATTTTCAGCTTCATATCCGATAAGTTCGTCGCTCCGCCGCCGGAATTTGAATTCCGTTCCCCAAAGCTGCAAGACTGCAATATGGTGGCGCAAAGCTACAAGGTAAAAGCCTATCGCGACCTGTTGTACCTATCCGGATCAGATATGTGTAGTTACATATAAATCAATACACGATGCAACTTACTGACATCCATTTCTTGCATTTGTTATTCAGAGAAATCCTTCCCTGTCCGCCGAGAATTTCTCGGTGTCCTTTCCAGTAGTCCCTAAACAAGGTTTTTTCTCCGATGAGTACGAGCCCCTCGCTCAGACCATGGCCAACTTCAAGGAGCTAGTCGCAGCAGACGAAGGCGGGGAGAACCCGAGGTTGGCGGATTCAAGTTCCTACAAGCCAGAGATCGACGTCATCGTCGAGTTTCTTGGCGCCCACGGCGCGCGTCAAGCCAACATCGACGGCAGCCACAGACGGGAGGCGAAGCGCATGGTGAAAGAAAACTACCCGGAAATCTACAACGCCAACAAAGGCATCCACCTCACGTCGACTAAGATGTACATCGGCCTCTCGCCGGAAGTCTGCCGCTACATGTCTATGAAGCTCAACGAGGCAGGTCACACCGTCGTGGGAGACACGTCGATGCACAAACTCCTGGTGAGTGACCCATTCTCCCAAATTACTATTTAGCTAACCGTGGCAGCAAATAGGCGTAAAGTGTGACAAAAGTCGTTCTGTCGTTAGCGGGTTAAAAATATGTGACAGTGGGACGAAACGGTTTGTCATCAGCGGGACGAAACGGTCTGTCATCAGCGGGACGAAACGGTCTGTCATCAGCGGGACGAAACGGTCTGTCATCAGTGGGACGAAACGGTCTGTCATCAGTGGGACGAAACGGTTTGTCATCAGCGGGACGAAACGGTTTGTCATCAGTGGGACGAAACGGTCTGTCATCAGTGGGACGAAACGTTTTGTCATCAGTGGGACGAAACGGTCTGTCATCAGTGGGACGAAACGGTTTGTCATCAGTGGGACGAAACGGTTTGTCATCAGTGGGACGAAACGGTTTGTCATCAGTGGGACGAAACGTTTTGTCATCAGTGGGACGAAACGGTCTGTCATCAGTGGGACGAACCGTTCTGTCATCAGCGGGACGAAATGTTCTGTCATCAGCGGGACGAAACGGTTTGTCATCGAGGTACAAGCGTTCGGAATTTTGAAATCGGTGCAATTGTTTCTGCAGAACCTTCGCAGATGTTTCGAGAGCTGGTATGCAGAACAGGATGCAAATCGCCCCGGCTTTAGGGCACTTCCGCAAATCAGGGTAGTGAAGGAGTTCAAGAAGTCTGAAGTTCTTCAAGTTGAACTTGAGAAGATCGGCATCAAAGATGAGAAGAGCGGCGAGTTCTCAAATTTGATTGACCTCTGCTCGCGCCCTCAACGGTGAGCTGCGTACATGATGAAAATTTATCGTGTTGTTAATGCTGCTAGATTCTGACAAATGATTTGCGCAGTGTTTTTGAGCCCCTTGAGCAGATTTCTGAAGCCTACCGGCACGTGGACCTCGGGGTTCGAGGATGGGACGAAGCCAGAACCAAACTCGGAGACCTATTGGTGTACTACGAGCAAGAACTCGATAGAGTCAAGCGCCTCAATTACGGCAGGCAACTCACCCAGAAGGAAGTGAGCAAGGTTTACGAAGCAATTCGGAAGCCTATCAATACAATCCTCGATAACAAGAAGTACGGCTTCGGGAAAGACAGAGCTCACTTCCGAGTCGCCCTCATGGAGGTAAGTTGTGACCGACCCCAGTGTCTTAATCATATGGAATACTATCATTGATTCCTTTCTCCGTACTGAAGTTTGTTTTTCGACCCAGGATGTCGGCTTTGGACCCCATGCGCCCTGGCTAGACGAGCCGTCTCTTGCCAAGCAGAGCGACAGCGCGGATCTCCCTGTGGGCCAGATGTACCTGGTGGTTGGACTGCTCATCCAAGGCGAGCACAGTGTGACCCCGAGCCTCTACGAGCTGGTGGATGACATAAAGCATGCCGGCAACAATGGCCCCATGGCTGTTACGCACACCAACGCGGAGTGGCTCGCGATGATTGAGACCTGGCGGTTTCGCGATCTCTTGCGTCGAGCAAGCATCAAGCTCATGAATGCTATTGGCACGGCAAAGGGACACGGACAGGAACTCCAACTGCTGACGCCGGACGAACCGGCCAGGAACTGGGGGAAATATCTCTCGGACCACATCATCGAAATGGATGTGGATGACAAAGTGTCGGATGAGCAAGCGGCCGCTCGCCTTGACGCCATCACCAAGTTCCGAGCCAAGGTTGATGACCTCGGCCCAACAGGCTTCCCAAGAAAGTTCCAGGATTTGTTCAAAGGTGCTCATCGCTCCGGTCCTTTGATGGTCTTGCTGACCCCTCCTGCCAGATGGGGGGACATGAAATCCGCCGATTGTCTCACACCACTACCGGTTCGAGAGCATATCGCGGCCACCAACACCACCATCAGGAGTGAGGCGTATCGCATCAAGAATCAGATGCCGGACTTGGTCATCTCCTTCTTCACAGAGTTTGCTCTTCTGGCATGTGCGCCGGAGCTTATCGCGGTTTCCGCTCCGAATGTTTCTAATGAGCTGTGGATATCGATGAAGGTAACTAAGATCTTGTGCAACCACAAATGCTCTTCTGAATTTTCGTTGTGAGCTATATTAACCCGAATCTGTTTTCTAATACACACAGGCCGAGAAACTTCCGGTGATGCCCAAGGGCCATGAGGTCGACAAGGATGAGGAGGTGTGGTTGAACACGGAGCTTTGCAAGACTTGCATTGTGGAGGGGAACTTCAAGGCTCCCGCGACAAAACAATTCGTCGCGGACGCCATGTCGGCAGTTCGTGCCAAAAAGGCAACAGTCTTCATTGCCGACGCGCTTTTCGGAGCTGGTTCGCACACATGGGACTCGAAGGATGCTGCGTGGGGTACGGACGACTTCAACGACGTGTTTGCTTTCGCCAGGCAAGACAACCCCCACAACCCCGGTGCGTACTAGATGACTGTGCTTTCATTTATCTCATTCCCGATTTACCCCCGCGCAGGCAGTTGAATATCCTGACTGGATCTTCTGACGTCCACA
The DNA here is from genome assembly GCA_006384855.1 of Tetraselmis striata. NCBI lineage: Eukaryota > Viridiplantae > Chlorophyta > Chlorodendrophyceae > Chlorodendrales > Chlorodendraceae > Tetraselmis > Tetraselmis striata. The sequence goes on along the minus strand of VCJN01000194.1, from coordinate 10,164 downwards.
CTGCTCTCGATGGGTGCCATTTCTTCATTCACCTCTCGGACCAGCAACTTGGATCCGCAATCACAGCCGTTCAAAAACAAGCTGAGGACCTCATCTATCACGTCCTGACTTGGGCCAAGGATTGCGGGATGAAGATGGGCAGCTCTCTGCGTCACGACGCTGAGTACTACCTCTACGTCAGGAAGCCCCCGCCAAGCATCATAGCTGACAACATCCGTTTCAATGATCCCCGAAGGTGAGATTTGATCCGTGGAAAATAGCCGGCTTGTATTATTCTACTCGCTAAGCCGGTTGTGCCTTTCCAGGTTCTCTACATCCATCATGTTGGGTCACTTCAAAGACAGTTCGAAATTGAAGGACGAGAACAGACAGACGGTGAACAAGTACCAAAAGCCTATCGCTCTCTTCGCCAAGCACCTTAAGATGGCGGCAACAAACGGGACAACAATCGTCGACGTCACAGCCGGAACCGGGACAACCGCGGTGCGTGAGGGGTGCAACCCGGGTGAGTGTCTTAATGGGGTCAGCATAAAAAAATTAACGCCTTGTGCGGTTTGCCACGCCTTTTCCAGGTCGCTGCGGCCTTTTCCGTGTGGTGGGACCATATGGATCATAGCTACTCGTTCACACACAGGAACTTGAAGATGATCCTCATTGACAACCAGAAGACGCAAATCGCTGGGATGAAGTCCAGGATGACCTCATGGTTCAAAGAGAAGCCATGGGACGAGACTCAAAGACTGCGTCCAAGTGACTTCGAGAATTGGCCGGGTCTACCCCGTCCAATGACCGAGTTAGAGGAGCGGGAAGAGCGTGCAGCGGCGGATAAGAGGAGGCAAGAGGCTGCAGAGCGCCGAGGGGATTATGTGATCGAAGATGATGATATGTAGTACAATTCCGCAAAATTAGCCGCTCATATGTTTTGTCCCGGCTTTGACAGAGTTTCAGCCCCGGACGGCACAAACTGCTTGTAGCCATCACGGCCCCCGCACTTCTTTTTGTCCCAGTTTGGACATAGTTTCAGCCCCCGATGGCGCAAACTTCTTGTAACCATCCCGTTTCCTTCACTCTTTTGATTTGTCCCTGCTTGGACGGAATTGGTTTCCCCGACTTGGCACAAAATGAATCAACCGGCATTCATATTAGCTTTCAATCCCACAGCTGCCCCCAAACCCTAATTTAGACCTAACCACAATGCACCGCGTGCCTCGGGGCAAAATAGGTTGCATTACTGTTGAACGCATTAATGCCATAGTCACTGAGTTGGCTCGTGCGTTTTGTTGTTTCGGTGGTTCAAACTGGGTAGACCAGTTACCATTGATGGAATTTGCGTATAATTCCAACAAAGCACTTGGCATTGAGCATGCACCATTTGAGGTTATGTATGGTTTCAATCCTGAAACGCCTCCGGATGTATTGTTTGGTATGAGACCAACAATAGCATTCTCCCGTGATGCTCAGTAACGTATCCAAGATATGAAGGAGATTCATGAGTTGGTTCGGTCAGTGTTGGCTGTCCATAAAGATGAACTGACTGTTCGTCCTAGTGTTAGGCAACAGCGCAATCCTCCTATCTTCAATGTTGGAGATAGAGTATCTGTGGATACCCGTCTGCTTAAGGTCAAAGGTCAGCCTTGCAAAAAGCTGATGGACAAGCAGCTTGGCCCATTTTTCTATTTTAGAGAAAATTGGCGGTCATAGTTATCGACTGAAATTACATGCTGGTGTTAAGTTGCACCCAGTATTTCATGTTAATAACTTGAGACCCTGTCCCACTGCGCCGTTGCGCCCGCATGTACCTCTTGTTGTTGGTACCGGTGACGACTCTGATGATGAGTATGAGATTGACAAGATTACCAGCGTTAAGATCGGTTCCATGCCCGGTTTACGTGGTACTCAGTTGCAATTTCTTGTTCACTTTGCGGATGAGTCTATTGCCCGTGTTTGGCATCGTTTGTTTGATGTTAAAAGGACAATAGCATTGCAGGATTTTATGGCTACTCCCAAATGGTTGGACTTTGTGAAGTCACCTGAATTTGTGGAGCATATGCATAAATACCCGGCACGTGTGCCGACTGCAAATTAAACTGCCTGTGGATTGCTATTTCACACTGTTGTCAAGGGGGGAGAGATGTAGTGTGACAATAATAATGGCATACTATGTACGGGTACTGTATGATCGTAGCATCATTCATGTACGAGTACCTGCTGTATCGTAGGTGTGCGTGCGTGTGTCACGCGCCACAATACGAGTACTGGTGGATGATGAATCATGAGATGAGTCCTATATTGGTACCGGTACACTGTTCAGTAGTAGTTACGGGATAATACGCATGTGCGTACCCGTAGCGGGCATATATGTATAACGCACCTGCCTCTGTAACATCAGTTGTATACTTGTGTATAAACTGATGTGTCAACTACATGTGCGGAGGTCTCTAAGCGACGACCTCCTGTTCGACACTTCAAGGCACGACTCTCCACGGTGACGCGCTTAGCAGTGTGCGTGCCGCTTGGTGGTGGCTAGCTGTGAGCTAGCCATACGCATAAATAGCGGCGGGTGCGTGGTGACAACGTTGTAACCATTGTTTCTTTCTTCTCTATTGCCTATGTGTTTTCACGCCAGTCTTGCCTTTTGCGCGTGTGAGGGGCGAGACTGCCGCACTAGGCCAGAGTAGATAGTAAGGCGGGTTATAGGCGGAAGGGGGGGGGGGCACCTCCGGTTGTCGCTGCGACAAGATGGGGAAGCACATCTTGGGCCGTGGAAGTGACGGGCGTAAACTGCAACTCCACCTCCGCCTTCTCCGACTCTGTAACACGAAAGTATGCAGATGCGGCGTCGGGTCACCTTAGGCTATGCACAATGTAATTTAGCAATCCACGGATAGCGACTCAACATCTGAATCGCTGTCGGTAATGAAGACCCTCGACACATGCTTGATATGGAATGGACGATGGCGTCCATCGAATGGGGGTGTAAGGCAACAATGCCCGTTGTGGTATTGCGCGACAACACATACGCAAACCGGAATTGTTGGAACTCGGGGACCAGGAGCTTCCGCAGCGGCGTGGCGCTCCTCCTCGGCCTCTCCATATCCGCATGCGCCTCCGTTGCGAGCTGTCCCCGCAAAGGCTCGTCGAACAATCGGCCCAGCTTGGACAAGCTGTCGAACGAAAATCGATGTATATCTGCGCTTGCACCCGTCGCGAAAACCACATCCTCTTAGTACCCGCAACAACGGCAATTGCAACTTCGCTTTCGCGGGGCATGTGCGTTGAAATTGGCACATGCCCCGCCCCTCCCATGACGCCGCCACATGGGACTCCACATCAATAGACGGTGGCTGCGTGATGCCGGTAGGCGCGCTAGGCTGCCTGACTGGGGGTTGCTCGCATGCAAAGCCGCGAGTGCCGAACGGAGTCAAGTAAACTTCCGTCGAACAATCAGCGTCAAGTAAATTGCAGATCGCGCCACTACATCGTGTCCCGCTCTCTCGAGGGTCCCCTCCCCATAGGGTACCCGATAGAGAGCGCGCCCGATACAGAGGGTGCCCGATACACATGGGGCACGACACATGGAGACTAATACGGCCGAAACGGACGTACCATCGCGGATGATGCCTTGCACGAGGCGGTTGGCCATGTTCCGGAAGAAGTCCGGCCCTCTTGCCTCATTGCGGTCGCACCGCAGCATCTTTGTCGTGGCGAGGCAGTGCACCATGAGAACTGACGCGGATCTACCTTCATTAGGTGGCGCAGCGCCCACTCAAACAACCTCTTCACGTCCGCACATTGCATGTCGGCCGTGGGCAACACAAGGGCGACATCCGGCGGCCACGAGGCGTACGACACACCGCTAGCCGAATACCTGCGTGAGGTACCCGGGATGTAAACGCATCGCGTCGCGAGGGCGAAGGTGAGGGAGGGGGGGTCGTGTATATGCGCACCTCATAGAGCGTAACTCCTCGACCAAGGTCTTGCCAAAACCCGTCGTCGTCCGGAAGAGCTAGCGTCAATAACTACGTTGTAACATGTGCTTGTACGTCCCGGCCGCCAGATTTATCGTCGAAGTCCTGGGGCTCGAACTCATGGGGCGGGGTACCGCCCGTGTACTTCCACAACATTTCCAACCGTTGGTTGTGCTCGTACAACATAGGGATCCAATCATCGGGGTCGACACCACCCCATACCCCCTCCAATCCACTAGACACAAGGCTCTCCGTGCGTGGACTGACTGGGTCGAATAGGACGTGCCACGAACCATATGTCCCCGCGCCGGTGTGCGTCGTGCAACTTGGAGCCAACATTTTCGAAAACGCCCTTTAGGCCTCGGATGCGTTTCGCACCGGTCACTGTAGGACTGCCAAGTCCTGAGTGGCGAGGGCGACCGCCTCGACGGCAGGGAGATCGATTGTTCGTCTCCATCTGCATGTTGTCCTCGTCGCTTGTGTCATCTCGATCCGCAAGAGACATGGCGGCTTTGCTATTCGATTTAGAATGTTATCATGACCCCATGGGGAGGGGACCCTCTGGGGAGGGGGGGGCGGAGTAGCGGCACGATATGCTTCCCCCCGCAGACATATCGCATCCGCCTCGACATCCCCCGCGCTGAACAACGAACGACACGTCGCCCGTGCGTGGACTTCCCAAGCCCCAGCGGAATGGGCGATTCAGCACAGTCTCAATGGGGGATGAGTCGTAGGGGTGGGGAGCATCTTGGGGGACACGGACGGTCCATATCTTGAAGTGGTGGGCCGGGGGCGGCGGCTGGCACCGGAGAAAGCCTGCCTTGCCCCCCCCCCCCCCCCCCCCACCCCTCCACCCCCCACATGTGCGAGGCGCCGCGAGTCCGAATCGTCCATCCTTACCATAAGTGCCGCGACGATGTGTATCGGGTGTCAGTGCATGCCGGGTGTTGCGTGACCAAGTACCGCCGTGCATAGGCGGAGGTGGTGGGAGTGAGCGTCTTTTGAATTTGAATCTTCCAACAATGGCGCGGTACAGCTACGGTGGGCCGGACTGGGTTAGGTCACCGCGCTGGACCCTAGCAGCATGCGAGCGGGTAACGCGGGCGTACCGACGTTTCAGCATGCAATTGAGCCTGGTTTTTCCAAGAAAGATGCGGAGGCTGTTTTAAACGTAAAAGGCGCCTTTGTATGGCTAGGAAGGTTCAACGAATGTGGAGAGAATATCGGAGAAGCCCGCAGGGCGGAGGCGGAGAACGGGAGAGCGCCGCCGAAGGCAACGAGCTGGAAGATTTCAGACGAACTGCTGGTGGCTGTCCCAAGCAGCTCCCCGGCCGGGAGCGCAGGGCTCGCAGGCGATGGGGCAGCCCGTACTAAAACCCGATGGTACCAGTTACCTAACCGGTTAGAACCACCAACATACCGTAAGGGTCGCACTAGGACAGTTAAATTCGTTAGCAGGAAACCCCATAAACACGTTTAGATCATTTCAGCATACAATCGAGTCCGGTTTTGCCAGTTTACATGCGGTTCTCTTACGACTTTGAGCTTGGGCAATCGGAAGGCGTGCCGACCAGACGAAGGCGGAAAATGTCTTGAGTTGTAGAAGGGGTCTCGCCCCGAGAGGTTCAACCTCGATAGAGGCGCATGCGCATAACAGACGCGGACGGGAGATGTTGACGCCGGGGCGACATAGGCCGGACGTGTCGCGAAATTAAGGCGCCGTCTCCCGACGGCGCCCTGCAACATTTGCCGCGCGCCGTCATGTCGTGCGGCACGAGCAGGATTTGCATGCCAGTAGAAGCAGGGGTAGAAGTGGCCAAGTTGGCGACGAGCGCCCGGCAAAGCAGCGGCACGGGCACCAATACAATGAGTATAGATCTGCGCGCACGAGCGCGCGAGCGCGCCGCGTACAACCAGGTGAAGTACTGGTACGCTATACGCAACGCGATGGTAACTTACTTTGCACCTGTACTGGGTATGGACGTACGAGGGGTGGACACGCAACAACGCGCCATGACAGCGATGTAAGGCCAATGCCATCACCGGCGGTGGTTGCTTCGCCGCCTCGCGCGAAGGGCGGCGGGTGAAACGCACGACGCTGAGGGCCGCGGGAACGTGGGACCATGTGTGGTCGTGTCGTACCGGCTCTTAGGTTTGTCGGAGTCGGTTTTCAGCGTCGTCGCAGAAAACCCGCCGACTCGGTATGCTGTCGCCATGGGCCTTTCTTCGCGCAGAGCGGTGAGCCGGCCGCCGCTGCTGCACCAGCGACGGCTGCTGACCACCTCACAAGGTGCAGGTTTAGAAATGCACAAGTCGCGTTAGGTGGCGGAGCTGTCCCCCGGCGGGCAGCTCGTGTTGTCACAGATGAAATGTCGTGACGTCGGGAGCGGGTTGGCCGGCGGAGAGGGCCTTGTAGCCTATGCCGGCCCGTAACGATGCCAATGATGTCGGGGCAAGGGTGACGACGAGGCGGCCGCTGCTACTGCACCGGCGACAGTCGCTGAGGTTTTAAACCCGGAGTCGGCCAGGGGTAGTTACGTACGCCACGAGACGCCAGGCACGCCAAGTGGTAGAGCTGCCCCCCAGCGGGAAGCTGCAATCTATCGTGGTCCATGTGACGACGACGTTGCAGTAGGAGGCGTCGGAGACGCGTCGGGACGAGCCGCAAAAACGCCTCCCACTGTGACCACAACAAACGTTGCGGAAGCATGATTAGGGCGAGGGCAACGAGCCATCTCAAAACACCGGCGCATGAGCAGCGCCACCCCCCGTAACGAACCAAATACGCGAGTAGTATCAAAAACCACAGCGTGTAACGACCGTTGATGCCACGACGCCCTGCTGCGAGGACACGCGGACCGGGTTGAAGTGTCTTGCAGGACAACAAATGGTCGCCCCGACGACACGGACGTCCTCCTCCGTCCGCGCCGATTTGTTGTGGTAGGCGTAGTTGTTGTCGTTGACAACCGTGACGAGCAACGGCCATGGTGCCGAGCGCGTCTGCCTCACCTAACCTCAAGAGTTGATGACTACTGCGAGAGGGTGCTCCACTGCGGGAGCCCCGAAGGCCTGAACCTCGGGCGCACGAGTAGGGATAACCACTTTACCAAGGGGATGTCTGTCACCGCATGTATAACACACGTGCGCGGCACGACGACTCACTTCCGTGTGGATGAACTTTGCGCGGACTTGTTCAGCCTCAGTGACCCTCGTGCGCACAATAAGTACGCCAAGCCGGTGCCAATGGCAGACGACCCGTTCATTGGTGGTTGTCCTAAGTAGGTCCCCGGCCAGGAGCGTAGGGCTCGCGGGCGATGGGGAAGCCCGTATTAAAACCCGATGGTACCAGTTACCTAACCGGTTAGAACCACTAACAGACCGCACATGTCGCACTAGGACAGTAAAATTCGTAAGAAAACCCCATAAACACGTTTAGATCATACAATTTAAAGCCTTTGCGCGCGATTCCGCGCTTGTTAACAACGTTCTCATCGTAATAATGTCGTTTCCGTGTCTGCAAAAACATTTTTAAAACCATGGATCCATAAATGGCCAATCCACTTGACACGCATGTGACGCGCACATCTACACTTCCTATAACAAGTACGGGCATGGACCGCGGCACCTACCGCTATGACACTTGAATTATACGTAGAAAACAGCCGTAGAAATATCGCACGGTCAACTCTAGCACATCGTTGATGTGTGTCGACCCCCGTGCGAGGTAGTATTATATAATAATGATACTGGAGTCTCTGTTGCTGTCCCCATCTCCCATCTTCGCGCCCACCTACCTTGTGGCGGGCCTCGTCCCTGCCCCCCCCCCTCCCTCGTGCGTTTTGTTCTTGTTGCGGGTTGCCGACATGCTCATGCCCTAGAAAACCCTGTAACCTAAGCTATTCCGGCGCCTTTTCGGCAAAGCCACTTGGCCCCTTCCCTTTGTTGAATTGCGCGCGCCGCGATAATATGATCCGCCCACTTCTCGCAGTGGGCGGAGGACCATTTTATGGGGTTTGGGGTACTTAAGTGTGGGGTGATGGCATTAGGCCGATATTCCGACGAGACCGCGTTACGCGAACAAGCTGCCCGATGGCAGCTTGGGGGGGAACGGGTACCGGTTGTAAATGAATATAGGTACTTGGGTACGGTCATTAAGTCGGATTTAGGTATGCAACACATAGTAGACGACATGGTTAAGAAGGGTAAACGCGCCATTGAGGCGCTCGATTCGGTATTAGTCGGTGGACGGGACATAATTCCTATTAATGTGCGTGTGTCGGTCTTCAAAACCCGTGTACTGCCGGTTTTAACATATGGGTGTGAAGTGTGGGGCATGGATAGAACTAGCGGCGCAAATAAATTACAAACCGTACTCAATCAGTGCTTGCGGTGCCTCATTGGGGTGGGCAAAATCTCCCCTGGGGTGGCCGCTGCACCGATGATGTGGGAATTGGATATTGCGCCCATAGAGGCTACGGCCGCTGCGGCACGGGCTCGGGCGTTCCTTAAAGCATCCGGCTTGAATACATGTATAACCCATTTAGTAGATCAGCCAAGTCGGGCGCGCCCAAACACGTGGACGTCAGGGACTGTGCGGTGGTTAGATCGACTAGCTAAGGCGAACGTAGGGCTAGCTGAGGGGGCGCACCTTCCACTTGAGTGGAGGTCACTAGCCGCGCGCGATGCTCCTAAACTAGTGAAGGCATCGGTGTGGGCGCGTTACGAATCGTCGGCATCGTTAGCACGCAATAAAACATGGGGTATATATGTCCATGCGTCTTATGCGTCAAACCCGTTGCCAGAGTACGGTGTGGGTGTCCCCGCGGGGGTTGTGGCCGGGTTGCACATTATGATACAATTACGCACCGCCCGAGTATTTCCCACTGCCCGCCGATTGGCCCGGATTCATGCCATGCCTAAGCGGTTCATGGAACACTGCCCTGCATGTGGCGGAGGTGAATCTAAGACTATCGAACATATGTTGGAGGAGTGCCCACGGTGGGGGTATCACCGTCATACTTTTGGGTTGTTAGTTCCGGAGTTCAGGGATTTTATTAGTACTCAGGTTATTGCGTCAACACCTGAGGACTTAACTGCCTTTATTTTGGGCGGGGTCCCCCCCCCCCCCCCCCCCTTCACGGCGCCCTGGATTATACTGGGAATGGGAAAATTTTCCAGCTATGGCGTCATGCCCTCCCTCACATTGCATTTTTTGTTGCACATGTATCGCACTCCCGAAATGCTTTGCTCCGCGGGTTGGGGCTTGCCCCAACTCGCATTACTCGAATGGGCCGACGCCCAAACGGGCAGGGCGGACCTTTCGTGGTCAGTGCCGGGTATGTTCATGGCAGTGTTTTAGACGGTGATCCAACAGTGTTGGAAATTCCGTCACTGACCACTAATTAGTCTTGCAGAATGCTTCGGCAATTTGCTTGATGACTATAACGGAGCGTCGCCTACCCAGGGCTTTCCGTAACTGGATTGCTGCCTAAACGGCCGTCGTAGAGACGCTGCAAGGGTTTCACTGGTACCAGTCCTGTCCCCGGGGCGGGGAAAATGATCCGCCGCCGCCCCTGCTGGCGCCCGGAGTGCCACCCGCCGCTCGCTCCACACACACGAACTTACTGTCATCCTTACTGGACTTCTCCCACTACATTAGTCGTCATACGCCTTCCACTCCCCCCCCCCCCCCCCCCCCCCACCCCCCACCTTCGTTGCTGCCCAACGCACCCGGGGCTTCAAATCGGCGCTGCCTCCTCGCACCCCGCCGCCCTGTGCTGCGCTACCCTCCCTCCCCTGCTGCCCGCAGCTGCGCGGCGCGGAGGCGGCCAGCACCATGTCGCGCGCAGTGTTCCAGCCAGTGGGTGAGTTGCCCTTCGCACCTTTCACGTTACGTGCACAGCCCTCACGGCCAGGAGCGCGCTGTACCCGCTGTGTGAACTTGGTACTCGTCACCGGCGGGCGGCGCGCTCTAGCTAGATGGCGCACGACTGTACGCGCGCCTTCCGCACTGCCCTCTATGTAGACTTGCTGCTCTGTTTATAGCGGCTACCTGCAGCAGCAAATACGTGTAGCGGTATTAACAATGATTTATGTTCTTACTGCCTTCTCTTCCGTTTATTGAATACAGACGAGTCCATACTAGTAGGCTCGAGGCGCAGTGGCGAGGGGAGAAGAATTTGAATCCCCCCCCCCC
>VCJN01000193.1:0-38036 GCA_006384855.1 Tetraselmis striata | reverse complement strand
ATCCAAAATACACTACCACAAAGTCACGCAAAAATGGTCACAAGAGGTGTTATTCATCATGCGCTACTGGAAAGTGGCTGGGGCATTGCACAAACCAAATGGCATTGCAGTCCACTCCCATAGATCATCAGGTGTCTGAAACGCTGTCTTGTGGATGTCCTCCTCTGCAATGGCAACCTCCCAAGAACCTGATGCTAAATCCAGATGGGTGTAGCAACGGGCATTGCGGAGAGAATCCAACGTTTCATCAATTCACGGCAAAGGATACATATCCTTTCGAGTGACCTCGTTCAGCCCACGAAAATCGACACACAATCGAAGGGATCCATCCGCCTTCTTAACAAAACGAGTAGGCGAACCAACCTCAGATTGACTAGGACGAACAAGTCCAGCGGCAATCGCATCTTTGAGCTGGCGATCCAATTCAGCACGTTCAGCGGGAGACAAACGATTAAGTCTTTGGCGTTTCATTTTGCCAGTTAAACTCAATTTTGTGATCCCATGGCCGATGAACAAGCGGCATGTTGACTGGACGCAAAATTCCAGGAAAATCGTCACACAACAAATGACGAATGGCATCTTTATGCTCTGGTGTCATAGCATTGTCTAAATGCAGGTCAGGATCATCCTTTATAACCGACATTTCAACGACATAGAATTCAGCCAAAGATTTATGCTTAGACGCGCGAGCAGTTTTGCGCATCAACTTTTGTACCTTAGTGGAAGTAATCATGCTACATGCAGGAGTACGACCCACTATTACAACAGGTACATGGGTTCCATCCATTAAAGTCATGATAAGTTCAGTTCCATACTTAATGGTAACTTGCGCTTCATCAAGCCAAGTTAGACCCAACACCATGTCGGAGACTTTGAGCTCACGCAGTATATAAAATACTCGATTCTCAAATACATGTCCTCCAACAGACACAGACACAACAGTTGTATGGCAACATAAGACACGTTGACCATTAGCCAAACGGACATGTGTTTTAGCTTTCAATTTTTGTATCCCCAAATTGTTTATGCGCACAAAGTCCTCAGATATAAAATCTAAAGATGCCGCATTATCAGCCAGTGCATCCACAACGGCGTCATTGTTTATGTTCACATTAACTTTCAACAATGGCTTGCTTGGGGTCATCTCAACGAGTCAAAGAAGCAAACTGAGGCAAACTTTGCCTTTGCTTACTCCAAAATGATGGATCAGTCACATTGACAGCATCACACTCATTTATAGACTCAGATGCACGTTCACCAATACCAATGCTAGAATCGGCAACTTTTGCAGAGTCCACGCTAAAACTCACATTTGGACTTGTGACAGTTTTAGGTACAAAGTCATCAGGAAAAGCACAGTTAGCATCAACTAACCAAATGTTAACCCCATACTTTGGTGGTCTAACATCTTCCTGGACTGTGGCATTTTCATCAGACCACCTATTGAACAAAGGTGTCTTTGTCGGGTATTGCTTCAATAGTTTCCAATGCTTTGTCATAGCACTGGATCTATCAAATGCATGCAATACAAACACTCATACAGTATGCTGTTCTTTAGCTCTATTACGGCATTGCTCAAAATTCCTCGCAATAGACTCAGTCATATGCCATGGAGAGTGAGTGAACACACGTTCATTTGACAAGTCGCGCGATAATATCGAATCTTGTTCTGAACAGAACGGCAAGTTTCGATGGGGATTCATACCCGCATTATCCGCACAGCCCTCCAGCGTGAACTTGAACATATAATGTAAGGGATCAAAGACTATATCGACCAGTCGCCACTCGGCACTGACTGCAGTCTTTCTAGGCATACGACACCTTAGAGCCTTTACGCGACGACGAGTCTAAACTTTCCGAGCACCCGTTACATGGGCTACTGGCAAAGTCGTAAAGGACTCGTGTACAATGTTCGAGTTCTCGTCAGTAGGCGGCTCAACATAGCCGTTACTACAGTCAGAGATTACGACAACATCATCACTCACATATGTACTCGTCACATGTATATCGCCATTCATACGTGCATTAGTCAATAATGCAGATACCTCAGGTGCCAATGACATATCGGCAGCAGTAACTTCGCAATCATGCGACTCGACAATTAAAGGACAACATGATGCAACATAAACATCATTTACATCCCGCCTATCCACTGAGATGTCATCAATAGAATACGGGCACCCGTATTTCATCTTTGGGGAGTCTTTCAGAAGGTATGCCTCATCACATTTAAAGCATGTTTTGGCAGCCATGTGCTTTGCATACTTCTATGGCTCATGCAGTTTGACATGGTTAAGATAATCTATAATCTTTCTGTCAGGTGCCATAGAGGTCTTATGCTTCACCTTCTTATCGCCCGTATGTCGACATATCTTGGCGCGTACTCAGCGGAAGTTGCCGGCGCTCCATCAGTACGTCTTGCTGTCATCTGTAGTAACAAATCAATGTGCATGCACGATATAGATGCAGATGCAGGTGCAGATAATGATACTATAGATAGATGCATATGCAGGTGCAGATGATACTTAGATGCATATGCATATGCAAATGCGGCTATAGATGCAAGCTTCTCGTTGAAGATCTTGTAATTGAGCCGACATACGAACGGCTTATGACGAGCGAACTCGGTCGCGGTAGCATGTCGTTGATCAGCACATTTGTATTTATTAGGTCGCCGACACCCGCGACGACGATGTCGACCCCTTAGCTGTTTGCACGACACACATTAGTCATACATGCGTGTCGGACTTCATGCCGACCTGCCCTAGCATCTCGGGTATTGCCATGCAGCCATATATTCAGAAGCTTGATGTCAACGCTGTCGACTTAGGCTGTTGTTGTGCAGACTTACGAAACCAGTGCGTGCAACCTTTTAGGCGTGCGCATCTCACTGGCTATCTGCTTGGATGATAGCTTAGATGCATATAAGAAACATTTCATGCCATCGATGATGAGAACGTCAAACAATTCTAAGTCGTCCTCGGAGACAAGCAGACCAATTTCCTCGCGGAGCTTCCGCACAGCCGTGCCGCGCACAGTAATGTCAGATGCAGTCGACTTTCCGACTGGTATGAAAAGAGTCGATCTAGCATTTGGCTCAGTCGTTAAGATCACTTGACGTTCGACAGAGTGACCTTTACCATAAGTGACCACTACGGCAGCACAAACCTTAGTAGTCGACAGATCGACTGAACTTTCATCGTTGAACAGTTACTCTCGGCTTTTGCGAGCAGAATTCATCGACTCAGACATGTCGAACTATTCAGTCGAGGTATCGCAGGTTGAGCAGTGAAGCTAGAAGAAGGAGCGCAACAACAGCTCCGAAACCAGTGCGGCAGTCTCATCCCTCACACACGCAAAAGGCAAGACTGTCGTAAAACCACAAACGGCAGAGGGAGAAAGAAACAATGGTTACAACGTTGTCACCACCCGCCGCTATTTATATGTGTGGCTAGCTCGCAGCTAGTCACCACGTAGCGGCACGCGCACTGCTAAGCGCCTCACCGTGGAGAGTCGTGCCTTGAAGTGTCGAACAGGAGGTCGTCGCTTAGATACCTCCGCACAAGTAGTTGACACATCAGTTTCTGCACAAGCATACAACTGATGTTACAATGGCAGGGGCATATTGCTCATATGCCCGCTACATGTACGCACATGCGTATAATCTCGTAACTACTACTATACAGTGTACCGGTACCAATAGGACTCATCTCATGATTCATCATCCACCCCTACTCGTATGTGGCGCGTGACACACGCGCGCACACATACCATACAGCAGGTACTCGTACATGAATGATGCTACGATCATACAGTACCCGTACAGAGTATGCCATTATATTGTCACCCCCCCCCCCCACACACACACACACACACACACACACCTATGTCCGTATGTCGTTGCTCCGTGTTCGGCAGACCGGTCTCGCTTGCCCGCACGCGCCGCTTGCCTCTGCGGCGCGGCGCCTCGTCACTGTACCCGCGCCCGTCATGGATCAGACCACAACGGCCGCCAGCTGACTTCTCCCGCTGCATCAATGGCTGCGACTGCTCCATTAGGGCACTCCGGCTTCTATCTCTTGGCGGCCCTTAAGTCGCTGCCATGCCCGGCCTCTCCGACACCAAACGCCCGCCCCGCATTTACGTCGTGTCGGGCTCCCGCCTCTCCGCGCACGCCCGTTCTCATGGGGCGGCTGAGGGATTCCCGGGTGTTCCGAACGGGTCGAGCGCAGAGCGCCGCCGAACACTGCGCTGTATTAGGCCGGGGTTTGAGTGATTCACATGTGGAACAAATAAGGGTGGAGATACGCTAGATCTTCTCCAAGTCGGTCGCCGGTCGTACCGAGGTACGAGAACACGACTTTATTCCGAACAGCCTTCGCGAGTAGATAGGCTGCCCATGTAGGAGTCGCACAGACCCCCTCCCCGCCACCCGTAGGCGGATCTCGGAGAGGCCGACACGAGGCCAATGTCGTACATGAATTATGTTTAGCAGCCCCCCCTACACGGTTGCTACCCGGCGACGCTAGCTGGCGCTACCGGGACTGCGAGTATTATCAAAAAAGCACCGGAGGGCTCCCCGGTCGTCGCAGGATCCAAGAGCCCGCCACAACCGGCCACCCCGCTCAGCTCCCGGCCGCACCTAGCCGGGCGGCACGCGAACGCGCAACATCATCAGCAAGATCCGGAGCATTGGCTTGGTAGAGTGGCTAGGCACCCACACCTTCTTCGATTTCGTGAAGGCCACGTTGCTTTAGAGGACGTTTTCGGAGCATGTTGGCCATTGGTGATGCGCTTTACCTCGGCAAATCGCGGCGTGGTACATTGCAAGGACTGATGCAAGCCCCGTGTGATATGTATATTCGTGTGGCATATTCGGAGAGAGCTCCTGGTGGCGGCATATTCGGAGAGAGCTCCTGGTGGCGGCATGCGCCCGCCCGGTCCCGAGGAGGAGGAGCCGCCCACCCCTGACGAGGACCTAAGGGACTGCCAAGATTTTTTTTGGCCCGACGAAAGATGTTGGCAGAGGCCCTAAATGGAGAAAATTTCGGCTATAGAGGGCAACATTATCATGAGGACCACCCCTTCCCTAGTGTGGACGAGAAATTCGCTGGGGCGGAGTGCTACACATATGTGGAGCCCCCGTATCATGCCAAGTGCGAGAGGAATGGCGCCGGGGCGAGTTGGTGTGATGATCACACATTGTTCAACATATGTGTAGGCACCAACCACATGTCCGATGTCCTAGATTAGGAGCTCGCGGTGTACGGCAAGGTGCTGCCCGTGTGTATGCATTGCCTAGAGGAGGGATACATGATTCCTCTCAAGATGTCAACGTCCAATGGGAACGGTAAGGTAGCTGCAAAGGCCAAGCAAGGAGGCTACGTACGGGCGGGCCCATAACGCGAAGCGGGCCAAGGTCACGTGGGCATCGTACATGTAATTTAGTGCAAGCTTTGGTAATACTGGCAAGCATAGCTTATTTCGTGTGCATGCATTCTACAAATGCTCAGTGCATTGCACCTATTACTAGGCTGCACAAGGCAACCTCTAGGATTCATGATCGCTACAAAAGGGGGGGGGCAAATAATTTCTTGTTTACATCTTTGCCTACAATCATCACGACTCACTGCCTCTATAATGCATTGGTATGCCTCACTAGAAGAGGGAAGCACAGCAAAACCATTGTTTTAGCAAACATGCATGTCTATGCTGCGATATACGCATGTCACTGTCGAATAACCAACGAATACTGGGGGTTGGGGGGGGGGGGGGGGGGGGCAAATCCTAGGGGGGGGGGGGGACTTGTCTCTTAACCGAGATGTAAATCTTGATTACATAAGGGAATGGATGCAAAACCGTCACCGCAAGGTTCAGCGCCGGACAGCCGGCGGAGACCCCATGTGTGAATTAGGTTTCTTGCATCAATATCGTCTCACTTCTATTACGTGCACATGATTGAATTACACAGAGCGCGATACATTTTAGCGTATCGCGCTCCGTAGTGTAGTCGCTAATCCTTCATTCGCAAAAGTGCATGGAACATGAAGCGGGACGACTGGTGACAGATATTTGCCATGAATGATGGGCACGTTGCGGTACACGTTCATATGCTGACACGGACTCACTAATTCACGAACAATTATGATGCGAGTACTCGCCCGGGCCGGTCGGGCCGGGCCGATACAGGTACCATTAGCAGCGCCGCCCACTACCGGTAGTAGCGTTTTTATTTCGCCCCTTGCTGAGAACTGGCAACTAATCCTTACGAGAGGATAACCCTTCCAGCGTCTCTACGACGGCGACCCTTTCTGCAGCGATCTAATCCATACGGCGGAAAGCCCTAGGTCGCAGGCTACGCTGTGTTATAGTCAGTCATTACACCCGTCCTATCACGGCTGTACCCAGAATCTAAGTACCGGCCCGGACGACGGGCCATACACGGGCATGGAATACTCTGGGACTGTCCAATTCAGGGCATGTTCCCTGAATTGTCCCTTGTAAGGTCTAATGTACTGCTAGAGTAACAGGCAAGCCCGATCTAGCAGCTTGATCCTCGTTGATGTGCCTTGTAGAGCAGTCCGCGTGATGCTCCAGACCCGTAACCTGATGAGTGAATTACACAGAGCGCGATACATTTTACTGTATCGCGCTCCGTACCGTAGTAAAAGTAAAGTAAAGTTCGCCCCGGGACATCGGCCGAAGCCGCCCCAGCACTTGACCTCGTGCGCCAACTGCAGTCGTAGGTCTGGCATAGCCCATAGACCATTGCCTCATTCGAACCCCGAAGGGCTAATGCATCAACCGAGGAAACCCGGGACCCGGGAAACCCGTACCGTAGTGTAGTCGCTAATCCTTCATCCGCAAGTGCATGGAACATAAAGCGGGACTGGTGACAGATATTTGCCATGAATGAAGGGCACGTTGCTGTACACGTTATGCTGACACGGACTCACTAATTCACGAACAATTATGATGCGAGTACCCGTTAATATAACTAATGTCATGAGGGGGTTAACTCTGGGCAGCACATGCCCGTGTCCCAGGGCTCAAACCGCGTCAGCACACCAACTGGCCAGCTCAACGTGCAGCTAGGGACCTTAGGTCGGTGCTGACGTGGCTGCTTTGAGCATGCAAGCAATTCCATGGTCGATGGGCGAGGTTCTGGGTGAGTGGGTCCAGAGTTAATTGAAAACACTAATGTCATACCCCTATATCTCGACCTGGGCGCAGTCGCTGTCCGCCGGCGCAATGACACCCGCCACCGCATGGCTGGCCGACAGCCCGCTCACCGCCTCCGTAGCTGCCATAAAGTTGGTAGCCGCCCCCCCTAGTTCCCCTTCTGACCCGGGAACGGGCACGGGCACGGGCAAGGGTGGCGCCTCGGGGGGTGCTGGGCCGGAGGATGGAGCCGGCGGGGCGGGGTGGGGTGGCATTTCGGCAGGACCACCCACCGTCCCACTCATATCCGGAGCCCGACGTGCCAGGTGAGTTGAAACAGCCTCTTTAACGGACGCGAGGGCCCTAACTTGCAGCGTAAGCTCAACCTTTCTGCCCTACACCCGCTGGAGCAGGGGTTTCGTGTGGCGGAGCACGGCTTGGAGCTCCTGCCTATTAAGACGGGCTATTTTCACCTCGCCCCCAGAGACGTTCATCTCCAAAACAGTACGGCCGTCAATAAACCCCTCCGCGATAGCGCGATTCATCTTGGCTTGCTTCTCCTCCAGACTCTTGTCGGCCTTCCGTCTCTTTTTTGAACCTCCTGGTCTCGCAGTCGGGCTTTGGCGATAGACTCCTCGCTCGTCAAGCTGCCCCTCTGGCACCAGAAAGTTCTGGGCGCCTAATCTTCGTCTTCAGCACTGCAGGGTCCAGCTCCTCCTCCTCCTCCTCCCCCTCCTCCGCGTCATGTGAAGGACCACGGTTGTCTTCCTTCACAGGTTGGGTGGCGGCCAGGATTTCCGCGTGGAGTTGCTGGTGCTGAAGGAAGTTCTCCAGCTGCTTGGCGGGCTCCAATGTTGCCCAGGCCTTTGCGGTGAGGTGGGGCGCAGCCTTCACCTTGGCGATGATAGGGTCAGTGAGGTTAGTGCTTCGCTACCGCAGCGGTGGCCTACCTGACCGGGCCTTGGATGCTGCAGTTGAGGCCTCCAATGGCAGCATTGTAGTGACTGAGGCTGCTGCACAGCTCCATGTTGCGTTCTGGTCGATGCGCTCGAGCTCCTCGCGCAGATTCCATAGCTCATTGCGGTTGAAAGGTATGAGCCCCTATTCGCGCCATCCTATCACGTTCGTGTCGTAGGTGAAGCCGTGCTCGAATGCCGGCCGAAACATATCGAGGAAGTCATCCAGCTTCAGCGCCTTTCGCTTTCGTAGTGAACTTGGTTGTGCCATCCGTGTTGTAGTTTTTGCGTCTGAACATCTCGTGCTTCTCTTTGTGCCACACTGTCAGTCACGCCATCGCCGTTCAGACTGCCCTTCTTGTTGTGATTGAATGCTAATATAACATTTTGCCATTTACCTCGGTTTGTAGGCCAGGGCGAGTCCAGTTTGCCTCCATGCTGCTACTGGACGCGAAGACAGTGTATGGCGGCAAGGTCTCGCTAGTGCCAGTGCGCCCACATGCCACTGTCGCAGTGGCGCTGCTCTTGGTGCTCAGACCCTCGCCCCAATAATGCATGCCATCTCTGACGAATCGATCGCCCTTCCGCTTGCCACCCTTTGCGCAGTCCAGCGCAAATGAGAAGATGCGCTCCGGGTGCGTGATGGTGGGCATCTCGCTGCGCGGCACAGTAGGCTCATAGTATGGATTTCTGACAGCCACTCCGGCGTTTAGCATGATGTCGGCAGCCACATTGTAATAAGTTTCCAGGTTGTCAGTCGTGAGCCACTTTGCACACGTCATTTCCAGTGGTCTCTCAGTGCCTTGCTCCATGAGTTGCCTTTTAGGAATGCATTGTACCAGCCATGAGTTGCCTTCCCACCGGGAAAACTTGACGCATAAGGAGTCCCTTTGACAATGTCTGTCCCCTAGAACATTACATCGCGATGAAACACTAGCAGCTTCTTGTTGCGCAGAGCTCTAATCATACCGGCTATGCGCTCCTCTAGCTCCATAGGCAGGTAGACTCCTCCTGGTTTCTCTGGAGGCACCACATGCCCCACAGACATTGCCACCTTATTCCTACAAACAAGATGGCGCGCCATTTCCTCCAAGCCCGCCTGCTTGAGCGTGAGCTCCGGCTGCATGGCGCTCCATTTGCTGAGCGCGAGCTGAAAAATCTGGTTCTTCTAGCTCTTATTCAGGTGGTGGATCGGGATGAGGCGGCGCTGAGGGTGGTCTAGACCGACAAGCATCGGTGCCCCCTCCTCATTCTGCCCCATAGTGGCCGGGTTGCTCTCGACTGACGACCCGGCCGACCGCCGAGGCCTGCGCCGAGCGTGTATGCAAAGGTAGTAAGTGGCACGGGGCGTGTGTGGGTGCCCAGGATTGGCTAGTCGGCGGAGAAGCGTCAGCAGGTTGCGACAGACGTTCCGAGTGGGTTTGAAAAAACAGCGATTTTGAAAATAAAACGCGGACGCCTCGCCGCGCGCCACTGGTTGTTGTCCAGCCATGTGTCAATCATCGCGCAGCCGCCCGCGCAGCACCACGTTAGCTTGCAAGATACACCCTATAGCGTCGTGTTTATACAGCTCGGATGTCGAGGGGCGTGGTTTCGTGTGTCTCTAGGTTGTGGGAGGTGGAGGTGTTGTCAGCGTTAATCTGTGGTCAGGCGATCGGCCGGCGACCACCTGACCCACATCAATTTGATGTCACCCTCCTTCGCACACTTTGACTAGAACCACCAACTTTGACCCTCCCGACGGGCCCTAGGGCCCTAGTAGGCATTCAAGAACCCCCTCGCTGGTGTGTTGGGGCCTCCATGGCGGTCACGGCCCCGCCCACAGCCCGTAGCGTTAATAGGGTATGACATTAGTCCTAGCTATGACATTAGTTATATTATACCCGCCCGAGCCGGTACAGGTACCGGTAGCAGCGCCGCCCACGAGTAGCGTTTTTATTTCGCCCCGTGCTGAGAACTGGCAACTAATCCTTACTACAGGTTTAACCATTGTATGTGGGGCCAAAGATGTGAATGTCTGACATTTTTGGGTGTGAGTACGCCCACGGGGCGTACTGTCCGCACTGAAAAGGGTAGCACAGCGGGGTGGGTGGGTTGCGCTAGCTGGTCAGCTGGCGCAAAGGCAGAAGGTGGACTCCCCTCGTGGTGCGCGCGGGTGCGTCATGTAGCATGGCTGTCGTATGCTGTCGCTAGCGCCGCTGGACATCGGGAAGTCCAAGCGGTACGCGTACCGCGAGTACAGGTACTGGTAGCTAGCATTGGTAGCTAGCAAGGCCGCATTTGCCATCATGCCTCCCATGGGCGGGCAGCCTGTCGCTGGCGGCCCACCCCAAGGGGTAAGCCAGCCGAAGAGCTGCCACGATGCCGCACACGGTAGCGCCGTGGGATTGATGTTGTCGAGCACGACGCTGGACGACTGCGCCCAACCGCCAAAGTGCTTGTTCTTCTGCAGCACCACGCCGATGGCGTACGCCGCAGTGGCCGCGCCCTTGCGGAGAGAGTGTGACGTCCACACAAACCCGGGAGGCGGGTGCTCCTCCGACATATGTGCCACTAGCTGCAACCAGTCTGTAACGGTGGCCGATGTCCACGATGCCGCCGGCTCGTCGTGGGTCACTGCCCACCGGCTGCTGGCAGTCCGCGCTGACCGCAGTAAACTGCGCGTGCGGCATCAAAATAGAGCAGCATGGCCGCAATCCGGGGCTGCGCGCGCGCCGGAATCTGGCACGGTAACTTACGGTCACGGTACTGCCCGCGTCTGCCTTTTTGGTCCCGATTGTACAATAGGATTGTACCATCTGGAGTAACCGTCAAATCGCCCGTTTGGCAGGCTACGCCGGCCTTGCCACGCGCGTAGAACACATACATGACAACGACTGCCATCGCGGCGCGGAACAAGAGGATACGAGGAAGGTGGTCGCGGGTCCATGTGGGTCCCAACTCCTCACCCAGGGTCTCCGCCAGCCGCCATGTCCGTACGGCGTGTGATCAACCGGGCGGGCACGTCGGTGCGGACCCCAGGCGGGTCTGGCTCAACTTGCGATGCCGCGAGGCCCTTTCTCACCTTGCTGATGAGGTCGCCTTGCGCCACCGGCTCCGCGCCGTGGTCGCGGTAGAAACCGTTGATCGCGGAAAGGTAAGGCTGCAGACTGGCTGCCTTGACCGTCCCCCGCAAACCCTGCCACGCGATGTAGCGCGCGACGGTTGCCGCCGTGCCACCTAGGGGCGGCACACCCTGCACAGCGCAGAACTGTAGGAATGGGCGCATGGCACTGTCGTACGTACTGGCGGTAGTCTCTGCCCACGCCGACGCGTACAAATGAAGCGCCGTTTCGCCGAGTTGGTCATTACCTAGTACTAAACGCATGTACGGACGCATAGTAGCTGCCCACGGGTTCGTGCCGCGGGTCTGGATGTCCAACATATATATTTTGTCTGCGGCACGCGTGGCGCGAGCGCGGGCCTGACGACAGGCGTAGCACCTCGTACCGGGAACAGCGCCAAGGTTGCGCTCACTGAACCGCGGCGCATGTGCAGCCATGACGGTATGGCACACGGAAGACACTCACTGCCCAGCGCGGCGCTCCGGGCATATCGCGCCCTGCCCTCCGCCCCGGCCGAAAAAGATCGCGGCGAGGCAGTACCACGCGCTCCGCCACCGCCATCTCGGTAAGTGCATGGTGCCAAACCTTGCCCTCCCAGCGAGGGGCCACGACGGTAGTAGGCGCAACTTCTGCACCAGGTCCGGAAGAAGCGGCCAAGGGGGGTTGCAGAAGTTGTTCTCGCGACGCCACTCCGCATCGGACAGGTGCAGGGAGTCCACCGCCTCGCAGCCGGGGTCCAACCACGCATCGTTGTAGCGTGGTAGCATCGCGTTCAGGGCTGATGCGAACCGATCGACGGAGTGCGCACCCCACATTGCCTCCAGCTCTGCGAACAGGACGGGGTCCAGTTGCCAGTCGTCGCTGTCGAGGTGTCGGCTCAGTCGATCCGCCCAGACGTTCGCGGCGGACCGGATGTAGCGGGCTCTGATGTGTACGCCGTTGCTGTCCAGCAGGTGCTATAGCTTGCGTAGTTCCGCCATCATCGCCGGAGAGCGGGAGGTGAGGCCAGCAAGGACGTTGCACACCGCCTGGTTGTCCTCGTGCAGCAACACACGGCGACCGGCGAGGTGCGGCAGGAAAGACTCCACTGCCAGCCGGACGGCCTTCAGTTCTTTCCATGTGATGTGCTGGCGCTCGTCGGCCGCCCCCCAGAACCCCGCGCCTCCAGCCTGCCATTCAGCACCGCACCCCAACCGTAGCCGGAGCTGTCGCAGTGCATGTAGGCCGTCTCCACAGGGCGGTGGATAGGGCGGCCGTTGGCCTGAGTTGGCACGGCGGTCCATCACTGTGAGATTCAGATGTGACGTATATGTGCCCTACCTACTGGTGACGAACGACGACATACGGGGACGATACGGGACGGACGAGGGACGTGGATTTTATACCGAGTAGCGACGACTAACGCGCGCGACCTGTAAAGTACTATTTGAATTTCTTGTTTCCATAATTTCATCAAATTGATATGCGCACGCGGGCTCGCGTGTCGCGCGCCGACGATGAGCCCCCGGGTTAAGTACATGCGGCTGCACGTACTCGCTGCACATCCCTGCACATCCATGCACATCCCTGCACATACAACGCTGCACATCCCTGCACGCGCATGAAGTACGGAGTAGCCTGGCGGTCACCGCCGCTCACCGCTGAACCAAGCGCGAACAGCCGCGCACTAGCATCTGTGCTCCCTGCCGGTGGTGGGGTACATCCACCCCAACTCTCAACCCCCACCCCCACCCCCCCACCCCCCCCCCCCCGCGCGCGCGCGGAAGCAGGCATGCCGGGAGAGGGATGGATATCGAGTGTGTCGAAGAATGGCGTGTACACATGCAAGCACTGCCATGACATCGCGACGGGCAGTAGTGAAAGGACGGCGCGAGAGCGGCACTTCCTAAAATTACCGAACTGTAGCCACTCGTTGAAGCGTGCGGGTAAGTTGCGCCGCAAGGCCGCCTTAAAACAAGCAGCAGCAACAGGGCGGCAGCAGCAGTAGCAAGAGCGGCAGGGGCGGCAACAGGAGTACCAGCAGCCGTTGGAAACGGCCCGCCGGCGCCGGTCTCGGAGGACGATGTGATGGGTGTGGGGGAGGACCCCGTTGGCGAAGACGGTGTGGACATCGACGCGCCTGCGTGGCCGCCGGCGGACGTGGAAGCTGCCGATGAGGGCGTGATACGGAAAGGCGATCCCGGCGACTTTTACATATGAAGGTCATCGCCAAGAAGTTCCGGGGAGTATGGCACTACGGCGTGATAACCGGCGTCGTTACCGAGTGGGTGTTGGAGGCGCCGTATGGCACTACGGCGGGGCGACCCAGTGGCGCGCTGTTTTCGAGGACGGTGACATTGTGGACCTTCTGCGTTCAGAGGTGAGTGGGCCCGGCATGCGTGCTGGTGGCACCACTCACCTGCGGTTGTATGGAATCACACGTACCCGCCCGGTCGGCGTGGCAGGTTGTGGAGGCTATGGCGGCTGCCCAGAAGCACCCCCTGTGGATGCGGATGTGGCGCATGCGGGGTATGCAAAGGACCTCCTCCAGAGGGTGGATGGCGAAGAGTTGCAGGCTGTGCGCACGGGCGCGAGCTGACTCCTGCTCTCCGGCGACCAGATGCTGGAGCAGATGGGCGTCATCGGCCAGATAGAGGAGGACTTGGCCAAGTCGGTCCTTGATGGGGTTGAGGACGGCGAACTGAGCCCCACTGCCCGGCGTGCGTTCAACAGAACCGGGCTGGCGGAGGCCAAGCAGATGACCGGCTGCCATGGCATGTGCCAGGTGCCTGTGGTCCTGAGCTATGTCAGCATGGTCAACCTCTTCCCCCTCGCGCCGTTCCACCTGTTTTTTTTTGGCTTGGGAAGGGACTTCTGGAGGAAATTTGTCACCGTGTAGGGCCACATTGGATTCCGAGCTATGAAGCAGGAAGACCGGCGCCAGGCTTTAGTCCCGATACCCAGCAACTTTGGACGCGGGTTGCGCCCTTCGTTTGCAGTGTCCAAGAAGTCGAAAGGTAAACCCCCCCCCCCCCCCCCCCCGCGGGCGTGGGCGTGGGCGTGACGGCATTCCCCTCCATGACTGCAGGGTCAGGCAAGGTGACGGTGCAGTCCGGCTGGGTCATGGAGGACTGCTTGCACCACATGGAAACGTTTTCCATTCTTAACGCCGGTCCGCTGCTCGAGGAGGCCCGGATGAAGGCGATCATCCCCGAGAAGGAGCTCGCGTCCCCAGCGGTGGCTGGTGCGTTCGGTGTCGCGACTGGCGGTGCTTGGGCACATGTACAAGCGCATGCAAGGAGTTGCGTGGTTCGTCACGCGGTGGGGGTTGCAGAATGTGGTGACGGAGGAGGACGGCCCCGAGCGCAAGGCGCAGGTGGACGCGCTCACTAGGGAGGGGAGGACTCGATACCCAGCGCGGCGCCAACGCGCCGCGGCCGGGGCAGCGCGGCGCCAAGGCGCGGCGGCCGGGGCAGCGCGGCGCCAACGCGCCGCGGCCGGGGCAGCGCGGCGCCAAGGCGCGGCGGCCGGGGCAGCGCGGCGCCAAGGCGCGGCGGCCGGGGCAGCGCGGCGCCAACGCGCCGCGGCCGGGGCAGCGCGGCGCCAAGGCGCGGCGGCCGGGGCAGCGCAGCGCCAACGCGCGGCGGCCGGGGCGGCGCGGCGCCAACGCGCGGCGGCCGGGGCAGCGCGGCGCCAACGCGCGGCGGCCGGGGCAGCGCGGCGCCAACGCGAGTGGGATGGGCGGGGCAGCGGTTGCTACAGAGTGAGGCGTCGCATCGTTTGCAGTAGCAACGCAGCCTTTCCGGTGTGACGCCGCCTGGATGTAACCCAGCAGTACGCGCAAAGTGCAAGTGCAAGCTGCTGATGGCGGGGATCCCGTGGGGGGGGGGGGGGGGGGGGGCAGCGGCTGTGGGAAAGGCGGGGCAGCGGTTGCTACCGAGTGAGGCGTAGCATCGTTTGCAGTAGCAACGCAGCCTTTCCGGTTGCATAGTGTGACACCGCTTGGATGTAACCCAGCAGTACGCGCAAAGTGCAAGTGTTACACGTCCGTGTGCCCCACCCAATGACATTGCGTCCGACCTCACTGACGGCATGTCTCGCTCTCCTTCATCTCCTGGGCCGTCCGCCGCCTCACCCTGCGCACCCCAACAGCCGCACGTGCCTTCTCGGAAGCCTCACACACGGCAGCGCGAGTCGCGTCGTGGAACGCGTCCCTGACATGGCGGAACTCCGCCCTCACCGTGGCCATGGTCGGGCAGGGGACTGCCCGCTGATGGGTCGCCATGCATGGGTACTTGGGGCTGCACAAAGCCGGGGTGCCGTCGCAGCAACACTCCCAGTCCGTCCGTTGGCCGCAGTCCACGCATGACGGGCGTCCGGCCAGGACACGCACATGATAGTGCATGTGGCCGCCTCCCGCCACTGCTCATAGTGCTCCGTTCAACATGGCGACGAGCAAGTCGGCATGTCCCGCAGGTGGCTGCGGGGCGGGTGGCGCGAGCGCAGCCTCGCTCGCCTCGACAACCCCCTCAGCCCGATCAGTCGCCTCGACCACGGCCTCCTCCGCCTCCTGACGCGGCGCACCAGGCGCATCATCGTCGCCTGGCAGGGCGTCCCCCCCCCCGCAACGGCGCCGTCGGCGGTGGCCGACGCCGTCGTGGCCGGGTGTTGTGAGGAGGTGGCCCTAGACATAGGTGGGGCCGGCACCGCCATGTGTTGCTCCACATGCGGTGCGGTTCCTGACGCGACAGCTCCGTCGCACCAGTACCGGCGCCGGCACCCCACGCCTGCTGGGCTTACCACCAACCGGCATGTTTCCTTTGGGAGGCGGTTCATCCGCGTCGGAGGTGAGCGGCGGTGCCTGTGTGGGTGTGGATAATGCCCGGCCATTAGGGCTCCCGCCGCCTGCCGCTCCGCCGACCCACGCCGCGGCGTGTGCTGCGCCCCGCATAGTCGCCTCGAATATACTATACATGACGCGGGGACGGGGGGGGGGGGGGGGGGGGATTCGTGCGTTTCGTATGTCGGCGGAACGGCGTGCGAAGCTGCGGCTGGCGAAGGTGGTGGAAGTAAGCGTGGCGGCGTCGGCGGCGTATTACCGTGCGTGCATGCGTGCGCAACCCCGCGGCAGCAAGCGCCGGACTCGGCGTGTGCCGGCGGCAGAGCTGCGAAGCCATGGACACGGTACGGGATGCCAAGTATGGCTAAGCAACTGCCGAGGCTGGCGGCTTAACCCCCATGTCCGGCGGTTGAGGGACGGAAAGTGCGTAGAGGTTGATCGGCAAAGCGGGCATATCAGCATGGCTGTGCTAGGTTCCTATTAAGTAATGGCGGTTTGTGCTAAGTAATTCGTAGGGGTGGACCATGCAGCGCAGGTAGGGGGCGGTATAAATGAGGCCGGGCACATATACTGCTCCACGAAACGACACTGTCGCACGTGTAGTTGAATAGACCCCCCCCCCCCCCCCCCCCCCCGCCGGGTCGGCCCGCCGACCCGCCACGGCATGTTATATCTGTCATGCATCGCCGGGGTATGTGTGAGTGGATGCCCCGCCGCCACATCCCCCCCCCCCCCCCCCCATTTACACTTGTGCAGTCATTAAGTTTGGGCTGGTTTCGGAGCAGTACATGTACGTATGTATATACATACAATGGAACGTAGGACCTGCGCGGAAAGAGGCAGGGCTGGCGAAGTGCGTTGGGGGTGCGTAGAGTAGCGTGTTGGTGAGATTCGGGGTGCATCGGACGCCGGATGCCCATCCACCCAGCGTAAAAGACGCGTACGTAATATTCACACTATATATATTCACACGCAAATGTGTGAAAACCGGACATTCCGTGCCGGATGGGTGGGAATACGGCGTCCGATGCAGCCAAAACCCCAGCAACACGCTATTCTATACACCGCCAATGCACTCCGCCAGCACCGCCTCATCCTCTGTCGATTTCGAAAACGCCTTCACATTATCCACCGCTAATTGCAATTGCCACCGTGTAATGTTGTCACGATGTGCGCACACAACAACACTTACTATCGGTTCCGACGCGGATGGAGGCGGGGCTTGCGGAGTGCGTTGGGGGTGCGTAGAGTAGCGTGCTGCAAATAATTGGGGTGCATCGGACGCCGGATGCCCATCCACCCGGCGTAAAAGACGCGTAATAGTCACACTATATTAACACACAAATGTGTGAAAACCGGACATTCCGTGCCGGATGGGTGGGAATACGGCGTCCGATGCAGCCAAAACCCCAGGAACACGCTATTCTATGCACCGCCAATGCACTCCGCCAGCACCGCCTCATTCTCTGTCGATTTCGAAAACGCCTTCACATTATCCACCGCTAATAATTGCAATTGCCACCGTGTAATGTTGTCACGATGTGCGCACACAACAACACTTACTGCCGGTTCCGACGCGGATGGAGGCGAGGCTTGCGGAGTGCATTGGCGGTGCACAGACTAGCGTGCTGCAAATAATTGGGGTGCATCGGACGCCGGATGCCCATCCACCCAGCGTAAAAGACGCGTACGTAATATTCACACTATATTAACACACAAATGTGTGAAAACCGGACATTCCGTGCCGGATTGATGGGAATACGGCGTCCGATGCAGCCAAAACCCCGGCAACACGCTATTCTATGCACCGCCAATGCACTCCGCCAGCACCGCCTCATCCTCTGTCGATTTCGAAAACGCCTTCACATTATCCACCGCTAATTGCAATTGCCACCGTGTAATGTTGTCACGATGTGCGCACACAACAACACTTACTACCGGTTCCGACGCGGATGGAGGCGGGGCTTGCGGAGTGCATTGGCGGTGCGTAGAGTAGCGTGCTGTAAATAATTGGGGTGCATCGGACGCCGGATGCCCATCCACCCGGCGTAAAAGACGCGTAATATTCACACTATATTAACACACAAATGTGTGAAAACCGGACATTCCGTGCCGGATGGATGGGAATACGGCGTCTGATGCAGCCAAAACCCCAGGAACACGCTATTCTATGCACCGCCAATGCACTCCATCCGCAACCCCCGCCTCATTCCCAGTCGTACGTGCTTGTGCACACGCACGGAATGCTTGCACTGCTCCGAAACCACTGTCACATACCAGCCAATTGCGGCGCATGCACGGCTAGATATTTGTTTACATAAACCGGGGGGGGGGGGGGGGCACAGTGTCCCGCTACTCACCCTGCATTGGATTAGATAGGGCGACGATTGCAAACAAGACGAGGAGGCGCGAATGAACTGCTCCGAAACCACGCGATGTGCCCGGTGACCTCCATATCCAGCACGTCCACCGATGCAAGTAATAAGGACAGGACCTCCCCCCCGCCCCGCCCCACCCGCCAAAGTGGAGGAAGTGTAGGAGTACAACCGGAGCATGACGTGATCCATTGTCGCTTATTTACAAGCACGGGCGGTGCTGCCAGACCCGATCGTCTACGGCCGATATAATAATCACACTACATTAACATCGGTGCACACCGCCGCACACCGCCGCACAACGCTGCGCGCGCACATTCGTCGCGCACATATACGCGCGCCCTACCGCACACATTATCCCGGATTCACTTGGTGAAACCGTGTATTCATTACGCCGTGCTGCTTCAACAATAAACATTGCGAAATTACACCGACACAATGCCGCACCGACTAGCTCTTGACAATACGTGCATATAAATAGTAGTGGCGCGCTGCTCCTCGCCTCCGATGTGTCGTTGATTGCTGCGGAAGGCGGTCGTCGACTGGGTGTTAGTTTCTCCACCTCGGCCGCCCCACCCCCCCCCCTTTCACCGCTCACAGCGCCATGGCAGACCTCGCCCCCCCCCGGGCAAAAGTGGGCGGCGAGCCTTGTTGTCTCGCGTGTCCGCGCCGCCGGCATCGAGGAGGACGACAAAGACATGAGGAAACGCGTGACAAGGTGGGCGCGCAACAAAACACTCCATCCTCCACATTAGCACGCACCCACTCGTGGCTAACTTGTGCCGCGCGCAGGTTCGTCCGGGAGCGCCGTAAGGCCCACCTCAACGCCAAGGCTTCCACAGTGCCAGCGGCGCAACTCGTGGTGGCCGAGGAGGCCGCATCCTCAGCCGCTTAAAGGCGAAACGATTGTGGCTTGTTGTGGGCGTCTGGACACAGGGGGCGTCCCGACGCCAAGGTAAGAAGCTCATGGCGGCGTCGTCGACGGCACGGGGTCCGGGGTTGGTGAAGACACTGACGGATGACAAGAAGCGGAAGAGGCCAGTAAAGAAGCGCCGAGGTAAGAAACTGACGGTCGCGGAGTCGGAGGCGGAGGCGCAGGCGGAGGCGGAGGCGGAGGCGGAGGCGGAGGCAGCGAGATCGTCGAAGCGGAGGGTCCCCCGGGCACGCAAGAACAAGAACAAGCAGTAGCCCCCGCCCCCTTACCCCCCTCCCCTCACTCCCCCGGCGGGAGCGGCGGGCGCCGGGGGGTGGGGGGGGGGGGGGGGGGGGCGGCGGGGGGACCACGCCCGCCCGTCTCCCCCCCCCCCCCCCCCCCCCCCCGGGCCACATTCCCCGATGGCAGCTGTCGCGAATATTGTAATTCAAACATTCTTCGGCAGACCGGGGGGGGGGGGGGGGGGGGCGGCGGGGGGACCACGCCCGCCCGCCTCCCCCCCCCCCCCCCCCGGGCCACATTCCCCGATGGCAGCTGTCGCGAATATTGTAATTCAAACATTCTTCGGCAGACCGCTGTCTGCCCCCGCCCTCCCCCTCGCGAATATTTATGTAACGTGAGCACTCTTTGGCAAAACATGGCAGCCAAACCGCCCATCTGATGACCTTTGATCGGACGGCTGGCAGGCCCGTTCAGCAGTACTAGCTATAATGTACACAAAACTCCCCAGTGTTACTAAATACGTACGGCTGCGATTTGCGCTCCCATGTACTAATAGTCGTAGTTATCCACAGGACGACTCGTCATCGCGCCCGGGTTCGTACTAGATACCCGGTACCGGCTTAATAAATATATCGCGTACTACCCGGTACTACACGGACAGCCTTATACCTTATACGCCAGTGCCATGTAACACCTCACCGCCCTAGTACGACTACCAGAATGATTACAAAAAGGATTTATCGCCCGCCGGCATAACGCCGGATGTACTCGCACGTAACTGGATGGACGTGCCGCCACCAGCAGCAGCCTTCACGGATAAATAATAGTCGCTAGTAGTAGTGCTTCGTCACCCGTATGTCACATCCGAATCTAACAGTGGTCGACTCCATCCGTCCGCTGCAGCTTTGTCATCAGCACCGTTCACATGTGATGTATGTGGCCCACGCAGGACGCTCTTGCGCTCCACCGAAGACAACTGCCATCAGCCCAGCGCCAGCACGCGAACCGACGCCAGCGGCGACGAAGCAAGCGGGGCCCAAAAGGGCTAGCTAGCCACATCAGAAGTGTCAACGCCGCGCTGACAGTCTTGCGTCCGGTAGCAGCTCTACCACGACGGGGTCTTGGTTTGGCAGCCTTGTGATTGCCGGCAACAACTCGGGCTGTGTGGTCAGCTGCCAACAGCACTCGGCGCCGAGCCTTGGCGACCTCCCGCTCCGTCGCTCGAGTCGCTTGGCGCTGCTCCTCCAGCCAACGGCGCCCCGCCTTGGTCACTCGCGCTGCTGTGCGTGGGTTGTCAGGAGGTTTCACCCTAGTGCCTTGCTTGAGGGTAGCCATGTTGATGGCATGCTCCATCTCTGCCTCCACGGCGGCAGCAGTTGAGCGGCGGAGCTCGTGCTGTGCGGCGCGCAGCTCTTGCGTGTTGACCGAATGATCTTCAACTGCTGCACCGGCAGGGGCGTCCTCCTCAATCGTCGCTGCACAAATAGCTTGCAGCATATGTTGATGTCTGCGCTCATGCGCATAGGCGACAGCACACCGGTTCATGACCGACACCGATGTCGGCGCACAAACATTTCCGATGGCAATCACCATCTCCTCCTCAGTAAAGCCTAGCTCTTGCCGGGTGTAGAAGCCAACATAGTCTCTGTCGAGAAGGCACGCCTCACGCATGACGGCTGATGACGGACGGTATTGCGGCGGGTCGATGCCGACAACCTCCACCATTCCTGAGCCGGGCGCCCCCCCCCCCCAGGTCGGTGGCGCTGCGTCCGCGTATTGGGCGTGCTGACCGACTTGGGCGCATAAATCATGCGCCGACCGGCAACGTTGAGCCCCCCCAGCATTGTGCCCGGGCGTGTGGGCGTTGCCACTTGAGCGCGAAGCAGCCCACCGCTGCAACGCTCCACAATCTGCGCGTGGGTCTCGCGCGGCGGCCGCTCAAACTCGTGTTGCACAGCTTTGTAGTAGTGCTGAGGGAAGGTGTTGGTCCGCCACAAAGCAGAGCGAAGAGAGGCGTCTCCACATTTGTGGGCATGATGCCCGTTGGGCTCGCCAAAGACACGGGCCATGAAGTCGATGAACTCCTGCACCTCAGGGCTGCGTCGGCTCGGCGCGGCCGGTATCGCGTTCTCGATAACGTATCCATACTGCGCGGGAGCAGCCCAGTACTCCTTGACGCCTCGTGCCTTGGCCAACATGCAGTTGAGCTCGCTCATCGCCTCTGCCAACGGGACTATCACTCCAGTACGCGCACCACGTAGTCCATGGTGAGTGCCCATCGATGACACGTCCTGACAGGGAGTCTCAGCGCGTACCTCGTCTAGCTCCGGCAGGTGCCTCAGGATGGCTGGTGCTGTGATGTGCTCCACGTTGTGCTCCATCTCGTCGCTAAGAGAGAAGCACTTCTCGAACGCATTGCGAGGAAGTTGCGCGGGCCACCGCTGATGCATCCACTCAAGCTGTCGCAGCAGGCGCTGCCGATGAGCCACGCTCCGGAGCATACGATCCACGATCTGTATCAGCTCATAGTGGTACCCTTCGACGAGGTTGGTGAACAACACCGACAGCATGCCAACGAACAAGAAGAGCCCTTGCTTGGCGCGTCCCTCCTTGCCTCCGGTCCGGTCGAGGTCGAGGATGTAGGTCAGCTCCGGCGTCGAATGCGGCACGGCGCGCACGAGCGCCAAACGCTCCAGTGTGTGGCCGCTCAAGTGCAGCCGTCCGGCAGCTTGACGCTGCCTCCGGAGCTCCCTCCAGTCCGGTATCTCGTCCTCATGTTCCCTCAATGGCACTGCAGTGCCGTCCTCCAGCTCCTCATCGTCTGATGGGCAGTCTGGCTCCTGCAGATTGTCGGCGCTGGGGCCCTCCGCGCGCAGGGCATAACATGCGCCCGCGGCCAGTGGTTCGCTATCCGGCTCCGTCTGTGTCATGATGGTGAGCTCCTCATAGACATCGTCATCATCGCTGGAGTCCTCCATCAGGTCCGGCAGCTCCTCATCGGTATCATAGTCGGCGTCCATAGGACTGGCGCGCAGGGTGAAGCATGACGCAATGACGTTGGCAACGTGGCCGGGCACGTCCTCTACCCAACAGGGCACAAAAGTCCTCCTCGTCATCTGAGTCGGCTACAAGCTCCGGTAGCTCAGCTTCGTCGTCCTGCTGCTCCGGCTGCAACTCGATCCGGCTGTTGAAGGAGAATGAAGAGGTCAGGTTGGCTGCGGCATCGGGCTCCTCCCCCCCCCCCCCCCCCCCCCCCCCAACTCCTGACGGCAGTCCGGGAGATGGGCCGTCCGATGCCAACACGGTCAGCGTTGCGTGCGGCAGCGTGCGCGGGACTTGGAGCTGGGGCATGTGTGATGCTTCAGCGGCACAGCGACGTGGCGGCTGAGATCGTGAGGATCTGGGCGGTATGAGGCAGTCTGCCCCCCCACATCGATGACCATGCCAAGGTGGGCCATGACGGATGTGCACAAGATGACATCTGGACGATGATCGCCTTCAAGAATGGCGAACGATGGCCACTCAAACTTGCGCTCCCAATCAGTGTCCGGGTTGATCACGTAGGAGATGCGCCCCACAAGGCGCTGCATCTCCATCTTGCCGCCAATGCCTTGCATGGACATGGACTGCAGCGTGGCGTCCACCTCGCCCGGCTTCATGCGATCCACCACGCGCCGGTGCACACCGTTGTAGTCGCAGCCGGTGTCTAACATGGCCATCTGGATGCGCACGCCGCCGATGACGATGACTGTCAACTGCAGTCCACGTAGAAAGCACTGTGGCGGTCATACTCCGGGTAGTCAGGGTATGCGCTGCGCTGCACCTCTCGCAATTGCTGAAGTTCCGAAGAAGTCGCAGACAGCTGGCGCCGAGCCTCCAGAGGCTTGACGCCATGTTGCACCACGTCCACTGGATGAATGTTGGCTTGAGGCTCCGCTCATGGCGAGGACAGTGGCGGGACACTGATGCGTGGGAGAGACAGACCATAGACGCTCTGCACGGCTGCGGCAAAGACGCGTGTCAAGTCTAGGTGCGTGTAGTCAACCCAGGTGAGCCGCGCTGTCGCCTCGAATGAAGCGCCGGACGGCTTCCTGAAGCACCGTCTCCCATGCCACGGCCATGTGGTCACGAGTGTCAAGTCCTCCACGCAGTGCAGTGTCGCGTGCCTCCAACCACCTTGCAGCATGCTCGGGTGTCATGTCCGATACTACAGCAACGGGTAGACCAGGGAACTTGGCGTGCTGTAGAGCTGTGCGCAGGTGCTGCAGGAGCTGCTGATTGCGGATGTTCAACATGTCCGAGGTGATCGCTCCTCCTCCACGGCGGCCTTCGTAGGACGCAGGAGCCTCCTGCTCGACTGCCGGCTCAAAACCTTGGGGCCGCTGCTTGGTGAGTTGCTCGCGTTGGGCGTCCCATCCGGGTTGGCGCATGCGAAGTTCAGGGTTCCGCGTTGATCATGGGGGCAGCACTGCCGGGCGTCCACGCGATCTTGGTACAGTCAACTCCGGTGTCCGGTCAACCCCACAGATTGCGCACGACCTAGAGCTCCAAGGAAAACTTAACGCAGCTCACGCACGGGCAGCTCCACACACGACGCTCCATGTAGCAAAGTGCCGTGATCGTCGGTGTCAACGCAATCCAGAAAGGGGTCCGGCACCTCCACGGCCAAGCGCGTGGCACCCGTAGCACCATGGGCAGCTTGAGACTTCTCGAGGATGCGAGAGAACATGGCCTCTAGGTCTGCCATTGTTGATGATGTCGCCGCTCCGTCAGCATGGGCGTCGTGTTGCCCAGCGAGCATGTGTCCGGCTTTCCTTGCCAATTCCATCTCGAGCTTGGAAAGTCCGGTCTCCACGTCCATAGTCCATCCGCGTTGCTGTCCATAGGCAAGGCGACGCTCTCTCTCCCGCTGGTTGCGCTTCAGTCGTGCGATGAGCGTAGGGTCAGTGATTGGCTTGTCGCACTCAGTGAAGTTGTGAGCGCCGTCGCACCCAGCGTTCCACCACGGTCCTCGTCCGCCTCCAGGTGCGCCTCCATCGCCGCGTCCACCGCCATGACCTCCACGGACACCCCGGCATGCGCCTCGGCCGCCTCCACGGCCGCCACGGCCACCAGCGGCGTCGTTGACGTACATGGTTGAGCCGAACTTGTTGGCACACTCTCGGTAGTTGGCGTCGTGAAATATGTCACGTCCACGCGCCTTCGTGCAAGCCTCGCAAAACGGGCGGATCTGGTTGGTGTCCTTCACGACGACAAGCTGCGCTCGCACACGGCGTCCGTTGACCATGTGATGACCGGTTCTTGAGTGATGATGCCGTGCTGCCGTCCTCCACCAGCTGCTGGCGCCGATGTTCGAGTGAGTTCCGCGAAGTTTTGGGCAGCCGTCAAGGCCTCCGCCATTCGAATATCATTCTTCCTCACGATGTCCTCATAGCGCTCCACCTCCGCAGCTATCTCGTCCAAGCGGTCCTCATGAGACTGACGTAGAACCGCGATGTCCTTGAGCTGGTGGAAGCCAGCGTCGAGGGACTGCTTGAGCGCCGGAATAGAGCGCCACACAGAGGTAATGACGTCGAACGCTTTCAGGTTGACCTTGTCCCACGTGAGGTCCGGTAGATGCGCCTTGAGCTCGCGAAGAGTCATCGCCAAGCTGGCAGGGGTCTCGCAGAAGCCCTCACGGGTGTAGGCGTCGTACCTAGTGCGCATCTTCGGCGCCTCGTTGAACTTGGTCTCAAAGAGCTCCACGTAGCGTCGATAACGGAACTCGTGAAAGGCGTCCGCATCCTCGCGCGATGGCACCCTAATGCGTCCGGATGCAGGGTCGACGCGGAGAGTTTGTTGGTGATAGCGTAGCATGTCCTTCTGCCATTGATCGATGATGGGCCTGGTGACGGCGTTGATCTCGACGTACTCTTGAAGAAGCTGAAGGGAGTCCGCCGGGCTGAACACCCACTCTGGTCCGGTGCTCTCGCCCTCCGATGAACCAGCTCCGTCAGCCCTCGGGACTGGTCTAGGTGGCGCCTTGCCAAGCGCGTATGGCACCAACACGTTGGCGTTGTATGAACTGAACCACTCCGTCCATATCGAGGTTAGCGCCGTCGAAGCGCTCATGGCGTGGTGTTGTCTCCTTGCGTAAACCACCGGCGATTGTCCGCGCATCTTATCGCTCCTCGTAGATGCGCTCCTCCGCTGCGCTCAGGTCACCCATGATCTGATTGAGCGCGTAGTAGTGCTGACTGCCAGGTGGTCGTCGTCTTGATGGTGTTCCAGATCCTACGGCGCTGGGGTCTCCACCGCGCTGCGCCACGGCGTCACGGAGCGCTTGACGCAAGACGCGCTCCGGCTCCAATAAGGGTGCCGCCACAGGTGCTCCGGTACTCCTCGTGAAGCGTCGTCTGAGTTGGCGCGGGCTCTCTCCCTCCGACATGCGCCTTGCTCAGTGACCGCTCTCCCCCAATTGGCGCGCAGAAGTCTGGATTGAACAGGTTGATGAAGCGGTGGCCGACGAACGCGTTCCAGGCTGAGGTAACCACCACACGCGGCTCCTCTCAGCTCGTTGCATGCGTTGTAGGTGTAGGCGATGCCTCCTACGCGCGCCTTGCACATGCCTTGCCAACAATCGCGCAGAAGATCGGCGCCGATGAACGTTGCACTGTGATGACTTGCTCCCTCCTCTTGTGAAGACGTGGCTGACAGCATGAGGTGAGGGCGTCCCCTGAACAACCTCGAGGTCAGCGGCTAAGTGGGGTAATTGGGATGTGGGCGTTCATGACTAAGACAACTTAGGAACAGCCACTCTTTGGCTTTCCAAACGATCGCCTAACATACTCTTACTTAGGCATGTGGTATTATGTACGTGTCCTGGCCTCTAAGTCTCTGTCTAAGACTTGCTGACTCTTGGCCTCTGTTCCTATGACTCTAGTAGAAGTACGTCTCACAGTGCCATCGGCCCTATTGGCCGGCACTACGCACGCATGCGAGTTGCTTGGTTACTCGGCGTGACAGAGGTGTGTATGTGTGTGTGGTCGATCGACGCGAAATACGTCAAGCACTCCTCACCCTGTGCCGCACGACATGCCTCTCGCGAATGGACTACGAGTGCCCGCACGCGTGCATATGCGTACGCGTACGGTATCACGACACGACTCGACGACGACGACGCGCAGTACCGACTGCTTGCATATGGCGACAAGCAAGCCAGTGTTGATCAGGCACGTTCGGTACGCTAATCGGTCGGTCGGTCGGTCGGTCGACAAGTCCAGGCAGTCGGTACGACGGGTTCACATGAGGTAAAAGCAAGACGGGCGTCA
Organism: Tetraselmis striata; assembly: GCA_006384855.1. Lineage (NCBI taxonomy): Eukaryota > Viridiplantae > Chlorophyta > Chlorodendrophyceae > Chlorodendrales > Chlorodendraceae > Tetraselmis > Tetraselmis striata. The sequence continues at coordinate 11,155 of VCJN01000193.1, read as the reverse complement.
CGACGCAAACAACACAGGCGTAACCGCGACTCACCACCGTTGCTTGCTGCGCGATATCACTCGCAGCTCGACAGCAGGTTGTACTGCCCTTGAAGGACAGCAATAGACGAGGCACGTGCAGGTGTGATGTGCACAGAGCCGAGGTGTTTGTGGTGTAGTAGCGTGGTTACAAGATGGGTGGGGATGAGACGTTTGGAAAGCCAAAGAGTGGGCGGTCAGCGCGCCGACAGGATGCTAAAAGCATCCTGCGGGCGCGCGAGCCGACTAAGCCCCTAGGCCTTCCCACGCGCTATTGGTCTGCACGGGCGCCGTGGTTGGCGGCAGTTAGCCGTTGGTACGGGCCATAGATCTGTCGGTGGTTCTAGGTGTGAGAGCTGAGCGACAGACAGCTGGTCGTTGCGCCATGGGTGACTGCTTGCTTGGACATCATGCATACACATACAACGCAGTACTGCAAGTACTAAAATTGATACCCGTATGATAGGCGACGAGTATTCGCCGGTATGCCAGCAAGTAAGCAAGTCCCCGTACGCGCGCAAGCGTACGCTGAAACGTTGTACGCCGTGACACTCGTGATTCCGCTCTGCGCTGATTCGAACACTGCCGGGCCCCTCGGTGGAAGTATAACCGAGGGTGGGGGGGGGGGGGGGGGGGGGGAGGGGTAGTGGGCCCGATGCAAATATTTTTAGGTTCTCCGACAAAACCGAGTACAGTGGCTTGCCGCGCGACTTGCATCCCGATAAAAAGGCGATGTACTCGCCTCGCGCGGGCGGATTTTCCCCGCTTATTTGGGGCCCGCTAGGCGCAGCCCAATAGCAGAGTATGGGAGCGTATTGATGGCCAGCCCTACCACATACCCTGGACCATGCCCTAGCAGGTGATCATATGGACCAACAACAGCTGTAGGTTGGCTGGTTTTTGAGCAAGCCTTAATCGCGGTATTGGCCGTTTTGCGGGAACTGCTCACTTGCATGCCGACGGTGGGGAGAGCGCGCCTTTGTGAATTTGCTATACGATGGTAGAGCTAAGTCTTGGCGTGAATTTGTATAGATAGAACACATAATATACATGCGATATACAAATTCGTGCCCTCGTGACATTGGGTTATCAAATTGATTATACTAATCGTGAGCAATGACACGCACACGTATGGCTTTTACAACGAGAGCACAACAAACGCCACTTAGGGCTGCCCCCACGCCGCGATAGATGCCAGTTGAACAATAGAATGGGTAATGTGTTGGTAATTTGCATGTTCTTGAAAGTAAACTGAAAGATACATGCTAGTCGTATTGCGAATTGATAACGGACACAATTACTGACAGTGTTTTTTTTCTATACTGTCCATAATTGTGACGTGCAAATATATATTCTCCAAGTTAGATAAAGCAACAAGAATGCGTAAAGATGCACAACGATAAAAATGCGAGTCTTATCATAAGCCAATCGATGATGACGATGATCGTCGATTTCCTATGTCGTATGCTTCATGATGCTCGTACCAATAGTATTTTGTCGTTGCGCCACGCCGGTGGAGCGAGACAATCGTCGCTGCTGTCGTCGCCCGCACTGCCGTCCGTCGCTACGTTCCGGGGCGTCGTAGCGCCCCCGGTTATTGGTGCTCCCGCTCCGCTAGAGGTGCTTGCACCGGCCGGATGCCCCGGTCGCCATGCCTACTCGCGAGCTCGATATCCGCGTCCCCCTAGTCGCACATCATCTCCGACGATGGGGTAGGGTTGGGTGCGGTAGACCCCCTCTCCGACGTGGACATGGTGCACATCCGGCGGAGATTTCGATGGAGACGGTGATCCCTATCGACTTCCAACAAGCGTGGGCGGAGGTACAACGTTGATGCGCGAATGAGCGGGTGGTAGTGACGGTGGTGGAGGCCGATGACTCCGTGGTGTTAAATAGGGCGTGGAAGTGGAATAACCTCCCGCCGCAACTACTACGGGCCCCGGGCCGAGGCGGGCTGCGGCGGCAGCAAGCCTTGGCGTGGCGCTTCCGCACATTCGCCGAGCGGCGCAAGACCGAACTCCTGTGCTCATGGGACGACGCCCGCACTACCGAGGTGCTCTATGCCGGACATGCCCGCCGACGTCGGGCAGACGCCGACCTCTTTGCGGCGCTGCTCGTGGGCACCGTGGACACCGTGGTGGCGTTGATGGAGGCCGGAGAGCTCTCCCAGGCGGCGGGCCGGCTATCTTCTAACGGTATGAGCAACCTATCCGATATTGCTATCCTCGCCCAGCTTCGCGACAAGCACCCGTCCCATGGCCACCCGATCCGAGAAACCGCGTATGATATTCCGGTCGACAAGGTCGCCATGACGGTGGCGGGCATGCGCGTGCCGTACTAACAGCTCAAGCAGCACGTGGCGGCGGGGGCCTCACGCATGCGCAACGAGTATTTCCGCTGCTTGGTGGGCAAATACGCCCCGGCGTCGGGGCGTGTGGCGGTCCGCGCCATGTCGGAGGTCGCCTCAGTGCACCTCCAAGGTCACTTGGTGGTTCAACTGGCTCTGCGCCTCAGCTAGGCTTGTGGCCCCTGTCAAGAAGCAAAACGAGGGCGGGGCCCCGGACGTGCGGCCTGTGGCAGTCGGGGAAGCGGAGCCGCGCGCAGCGGAGCGGGCGGTGGTGGACAACATGAAGCATGAGGCGTATGCGTCGTTGCTTGCGCCGTCTCAGCTCGGCGTCCGCTTCTCCACATAGGACTCCGTGCTCATCCACGGTGTTTGTCTCATCGCCGAGAAGCTGGGCCCGCGTGCCGTCATTGTCCACACTGACCTTTGTAACGCTTACAACGAGGCGTGGCGCCGCACCATTATCCAACACCACATCGATTGCTCTCCTCTACACCCATTCATCCATGCACTTCTGGCCTCACTCTCCACACAATCGTTTCCGCTCATGGACGATCCCCCCCCCCCCCCCCCTTGCGGCCGGAGGGGGGCGTGCATCAGAGCGCGCCGTTGGCCACGACATCCTTTTGCGTCGCGATTCACCAGGAGGAATCGCGACAGCACGTTGGAGGTCACTGACGGGGCTGCACGCTTCAACGCCGACGATGGATATTTGGAAGGCCTGCTGGAGCACTTTTGGCCGGCCCTTCACGCCTCCCGCATGTCCATCAAGGCGCCCGAGGGGCTTGAGGTGCGCTTCCACAAGATGCACGCGTACAACGCGAACATGGAGGCCGCGCGGCGTGCTGAGTAGGCCCCCGCCGACACCGAGTAGCCCAAGCTGGATGGCCACCACGGCATCTTGTTCGTCAACCAGCCGCTCGGATCGTCAAGGTATATACATGTACGGCAAGGCGGAGGAGCTACAAGAGGAGGTGGACGCCAGCCTGAGCAAGCTCCTATCAGCCAAGCCGAGCTGTCGGTACACCCACGCCCTGCATCACCATGCATGGACCCTGATTAAGCATTGCATGCATAACATGGCGGGGTTTTGGCTCTGCAACCGTTTCCCGTCCGAGGTGGAGGCCTTCGCGGAGGCCGTGGATGCCACCGTCCTCAAGGCGGTCGAGCGGATGCTAGGGGTCTCTTCTTATCCCTACACGAACCGCACCGACACCAATCCGTGGTCACCAATTTCCTGACGGAGCTTTTGCACGACCGTGACCCCACGGCGGCAAAGGCGGCTGCTCTGAGCGAGGATGCAGTGGCCAGAATGGCGCGCAACAGGCTTCACCTCCCCGCTCGGTTGAAGGGCGCTGTCATCCGCGCCGCATTGCTCCGTTCGTGATGCCGCTTTCATGGCTGCATGAACGACATCCTCCCGAGATTCCCAACTAGGAATTCCGACACCAACACATGCACCCCTGGTTTCTTTGACCAACACCTTGAGTCTGTACTTGGTCGAGCATGCAGCTTCGACGCAACTTAATTCGCCCGCCAATATGACCACTTCCTCAATGATGCTTGTGGATCGGCCAGCTACGCCCCGGCGGTGCGCGAGGCGTGAGGCCGCCTTTAGGCGGCTACTTTTGGCCACCTCAGCGATGCGGATGCCGGCGTGATGGAGCAGGAGGTGGGGGCTGCATCATCGGGCTCGCAAAAGGAGCTGGCAGCATTTCTAGATCACGCCAGCCAACATGTCTCGGCTTCAGAACGAGGTGGGCACTCTCCCTGCCACATATATGTAGGCAACGGATCTTGCTCGGCCAGCTCGACGCGCCGTCGGGCATGTGGACGGTGGCCATCCCCACCGCGCGGACGGTCATGACTCCCAATGATGTGCTGCGGGAGATCGCGGTCGGGTACTTCTTTCTGCCTATAGCCCATGCCTTGCCCTGGGGGTTGAGAGTTAGATCATTCTGCCCTAGACAAAGCAGAACCCCGTCACTGTCGATCTCTATGGTGATGCGCTCATGAACCTCCTGGCATCTCGAGACGCTCGATGGCGTGTACTGCAAGACGCTATTGCAGACACCTTCCACGATATCTCTTTGTTCACGATATGGCGGGTATCGTTGTACGCCGGGCGGAGGTGGATGACTTGTTGAAGCATGCAGTGCCTCTTGGCAACACCGTACCAATGGATGAACTCAAGCACATGGTGCTGGACGCAGAGCTCTCTTTAACCCCGGCGTAAACGTCGCGACAGGGAACCATGATCCCCGGAGCTTGAAGCCCACGCTGCTAGAGTTCAATACTATGCGGTACGGGGTCAAGTACATTGCGGTGCCCTGGGCCACGGCTGTGGATCGGTATGAGCGCTCCGGCCCGCCTCTTGGGCGGCATACAACGGGAGTTGGCAGTGCGGGATGCGGCGTGGCACAACACGGAGCCGGGGTAAAAGGGCCCTCTTCGAGACATCTTGCTTGGACATGTCGGAGTACACGGATATGGTCTTCGGCACAATGGGTGAGGTGACCAAGGGGGTGCGCCGCACTGTGCGCGTTGTCGCATGCTAGGCGGCCGCGGATCGGGGTGCCCTCTCATCACGGGCACTCGATGCGCCACCCGGGCTCACCAGGAGGCCTTCCTCACAAAATTTCCTCGGGGTCTTGAGCTTGGTGGCGGCTCGAGAGCGTGCTCGCTGCCGCACCAGACGGCGCAGATCCGTCCGCCATCCCGTTGCCAAAGCTGCACACCACGTACGTGGATCACCTTCGCACACACTACGTGCACGCGTGCCCGGGACTCTGAATTGTGCGCGCATCATCCATCCCGCCTCATGCAAGATGCGGGCCGCTTTTAGGCGGCTTGTTGCTGATATGTAAGCACCGCTTTTAGCAGTGGATATGTTACTGTTTTTGTAACTCAGAGCAGTACCATTGACAGAATTGCGCTGCTGTGAGCTACGGCAAATTCTGGCTCGGCGGACAACAATGACAGTGGACAGGCGCGCGGCCGCCGGCCATTCGCGGGGGGGGGGGGGGGGGGGGGCTTTTAGGCGGCTTGCATTGAACTATAAGTACCGCTTTTTGGGAGCTATAAGTACCGCTTTGAACTATAAGTACGGCCTGCCGATGTTGGGCTTTTTGGGTATGGCGGTATCCGCGGAAACAAGGTTGCTGTCGATACCACCATTGCCCCTATCCTCGGCGTGTCAACCTCGGATCCAACGACTGCTTTGCGGGTTGCAGAGCGCCACAAAATCCAGAAGTATGACGAGGGTGTCCGAAACGCCGCTGGCATGCTTCGCTTTGTTCCTTTCGCCGTTTCCGAGTTTGGCTCGCTGGCCCCGCACGCCGAGGCTTTCTTGGTGGAGCTCGCGAAAGCTAGCCACGCACACACTGGCCAAAAAATCGGCCAGCTCTTGTCTGCCTTGCGCCGTCGTTTCTCCTTGCTCATCAACATGGCACATGCAGACAACGTTCTTGGCGGGGTCGCGGCCGCGCGTGCGGCACGTGATGGTGCTCCTCCGCCTGCGTCGTGTCGCTCGTCGGCATCTGTTGCTATGACCCGGGTCATTGCTTGGCTGCAAGCGTCCTCGCCGCGGCTGATAGCCTACCCCGGGGCGGGGGTCCCTTTGGTTCCTGGCAGCTAAGTGACTTCGTGGTTCCCTTGGCTCCTTCTTGGTTCTTGGCTCCCTGTCCTCCTGCTCGACGTTGGTTTCAGGCTTATGTCTCTTTTGCTGGCAACCTTTCATAGTTGCTCTTAGTTCTGTTTATAGTGCGCTTTCATGAAAGCCCTTATGTAACAATCTATAAGTACCGCTTTTAGCGGTGGATTTATTACTGTTTCTTGTAATTCACACCAGTACCGTCGGCAGATTTGCACTGCTGTGAGCTACGGCCAATTCTGGCTCGGCGGACAACAGTGACAGTGGACGACAGGCGCGAGGCCGCCGGCCATTCGCGGGGGTCATTCGGTTATATATTTTTTGGCATCGGCCTTCCCGCCTTCCCAGCAGAACCTTCCGCCCGTGAATCGTCCTCACTCTCGTCGTCGTCACCTTTCTGCTTGTGTGGGTGACGACATTCGCCGACGGCTCGGAAGCGCGAGCAGCTGCCCAGGGCGACCTTTTGCCACGCTTCAGCACCTCCACAGGCCGGCTGCACTTTGTGACGGGTGAACAAGTGCGGAGCGTACGCTCAGTCGCTGCGACACCGTGACGGGGGCTGTAGCCCACAGGCCCGGCCGGGGCGTCGTGGCGGCCGCGGTTAAAACAAACACCGACGCCGGCCCCAGGCGCCGCTGTCCGCCAAGCCACGCGTCAACCGCTGTCGAAGCCTCGGCGTGTTGCTGCTTGTGCGGACACGAAAGCGGCAGTCTCTGACTGCACGGGAGGGGGAGGGCCAGGGTGCGGACGCGGCGGCGATGGCCGGCCCGACAACGCCTGCGGGGCGGTTCTCGGCGGAGTCGGAGAACACCGTTGGCGACGACTACGCGGGAAGGCTCGCGGAGAAGGTGAAGACGCAAGCGGCAGAGCTTAGACAGCAGGCGAGCGCCCCCCTCCCCGCCTTCACCCATCCGCCCGCCGGTGCCCTGCAGAGACATGCACATCCCATGGAAGGCCGTGCGGCGAGTGACAGCGCGGAGGAGGGGGCTGGGGTGTGAGGGCGGTGCAGGTCGACGAGTGGCAACGAGGGACTGCCGGGCGGAAGGGAGGTCGTCCACACTCGACTGACCGTAGCCAGCCTGCGTGCGGTATCACCCAACAGGCGGAGGATCTCGAAGAGCTGGCGCACTACAAGGAGCTCTGCGAGAAGAGGCTGCGCGCGATGAAACCCGACATCGAGCTGCCGCTGCAGGTATGGCGGCACCGTATCACATCTTACAAACTTATGGGAGGCGCGTGCGCCCTGAGCGCGGAGGCGCCGTTCCTACGTAGCCGCGCTACCGGAAATGATTCCTAGGGTGACGCTGCCGCTGCCTCGCAGAGCGATGCGTCAAAGTCGGGTGGGCGGCGCGCGGCACTCGGTGTTCTGAGACCGCACAATCAGGCGTGCCAACAGTGCGCAGTCCACATGGCGGCCATCAACAAGGTCCCCCCCCCCCCCCCCCCCCCCGCCCAAGTTGCATCTACTGCATACATAATTCCGCATAGGAGCACAGTACCGATACCATTGTAACGCTGCGGTGCCTCGTGCTCCCGTAGGTGGAGCAGCGCGCAGTGGCTGCGGAAGAGAAGGCGGCCAACCTGCACAGATCCAACCTGGAGCTGCGGACGCTGCTGGAGAAGCGCAACAAGGCAGCCCTCCCCCCTCTGCCTCCATGTTCACCCTGGGCGCGTGAGCACAGAGGCGACACCGCATCCATTTCCCTGATGACGCACCCTCATGCACTCGCCTGCAGGAGCTAGCGCTGGCGCAGCTGAAGCTGGGGAAGCTGTCAGATAACATGAAGGTTCACCCCTCCTCCCCTGCTTTTGGCATGGGAACGTCCCTCCGTGGCGCGCTTAGGCTGGCACCGTATGGCTGGGGGCTATGGAGGCTATGGGCGTGCCGGGAAGCGGGGCGGAGAGAGGAGTCTGCAGCTAAGTGGGTGTGCGGGGCGGGGGAGGGGAGGGGAAGGGGGGGGGGGGCGATGGCAACATGCGCGGCGATGCCTTGACATCTGCCACATCACATGCTGAACAAGCACGCTGCCCATATCCCACGTGTAGGCGTATGAGCATGCCAAGAGGAGTGCGGAAGAGTACTCCCAGCAGCTGGAGGCAAAGCTGTTGGGCTCGGACAAGGTAGCCGCACCCCGCCGCCCCTTCAGCCTGGCCTCTGCCCGGACCCGCCGCCCCACTTGCGCTGACGGCGTCGCTGGTTGTCGCCCGCTGTTCTCTGCACGAGTAGGGGCAGGCCATGGTGAAGAGCGCAAAGGCGCTCAAGCGGCTGAAGAAGTCGGACCAGGTCAATAGCGCGATGGCGGCCATCACCTCGGCACAGGTACGAGGGCCGCGCTGCTCGTCGGCGTGCGATCCCGCGCCAGCCCGACAGGGCCGTGCTTGTGCACTGGTGGCGCCGCACGATGACGTATGGACGCGCGGCAACTGGGTTCGCAGGAGTCGGAGATCGAAGGGCTGCAGAAGGGGGTGCTGGAGCTGCGCCACGCGCTGCACACGGAGGCGAAGCGGCTGGGGCTGAGCGGCGCCGACGCGCTGCTGGAGCTGGCGCAGGTGGGTTGGGGATGCGGCGGCGGCGGGGTGCAGTGTGTCACAGCGCTGCCTCTCTGTGTGGACGTGTACCGGCACCCCTGCAGCAATATCTAATCTGGGTGCGGCTGACATTGATGGAATAGTGACAATGATATATTTTTTTGCGGGAACTTCCTTGTTCATTATGGATTTACGCTGGAGAAGGAGAGAGAGAGAGAGAGAGAGAGAGAGAGAGAGGAGAGAGAGAGGAGAGAGAGGTATCCGAAGAGAGGTTAGGCTTTTAGAGTTTTAAACCTTAACTCATGATAGAGATAGATGTTAATCTTTAGGGTTATAATCGCCTAAAACCAAGATAGATAGAGAGGTCTATGTTAAGGGTTTTAGGATTTGAAAACCCTATACCCCGAGAGGGAAGTTGCGGGGGGGGGGGGGGGGGGGGGGGGGGGGGGGGGACAAGAGCCTAAAAGGGGGGAGTATCATTGAGCACCTTGCGGGTGCATATGGTCGCACACAGGCACCGCCATGACCTGGTGGCAGCACATCCAGCATACACTCCCCCCACTTCCCATTGATTGCCCAAAGTCTGAGTTGGGAGGGGAATCCCTGTCGGGACCGACCCACAGCCAGCCACTGCCATTGCTGCCAATTGGACCTACCCCATGTGTATGACTGTCACACATGGCATTTACCAGTTGGGCACCGGCCGCCGCTGCAAGCCGTGCACACCTGGGTGGTGTGCACCTGGCCGAAAGGTCTCACACACTGTGCATGGCTGCACCGCCTGCAGATGCGGGAAGCTGTGGCGGAGGGGCGTGTCAGGGAGCAGAGGGTCAACGAGGAGCTGGCGGAGTTGCGCCGCACGCTTGTGGTGCGGCTTGGCGATGCAGGGTGGAAGCGGAGAGGAACTGGGGGTGGGGGGTTCTGCGCTCACGGGTGTTGAGGTCCCTAGGATGGGAGCTCAAAGTGCAAGTACCATCTATTGATAATGCAGTACATAAAAAAATATAACTGTCATACCATGTTGCTATACTGTATTCTTGCGATGGACAGGTCTATCTCGATGCAAACATTTGGAGGGTGTGGCACCTCATGTTCTTATTGTAGCGCGCCGGCTTCCGTAGTACCCGTATTCATTGTGCAAGCAATGACCACTGTATCGTGGGTATTCCGTGCATTGTGCCATTGCGGAAGACGTGGCAGGAGCGAAGGTCTACTCCCTTGACATTTACGTGAACGGCATTGTCAATATTGCTGCTACAATTTGGAAATTGAGGACAAAGGCAGCGCAGGAGCTGGCGGTGACCGGTTGGCCGTGGGCGTGGCAGGAGGCGGAGTCACGCGAGGAGGGCTTGAAGATGCAACAGGCGGAGTGGGAGCAGCGCAACCCGCAGTTTGCCAAGCTGGAGGCGGATGTGGAGCGGCTGGAGACTGACAACGCGGCGCTACTGGAGTACATCCAGGTTGGCTGACGCATCTAGCGGGCGAGGCGCCTGTAATTGCGAGGAGTGGGTGTCCCGTGTCGCTCTGGAAAGCTACAGTCTCACTGACTGCGAGAACAAAACGATTACGCGCGCCGCAGGAGCTGACGGACGAGCGAAGCTCCAAGGACCGGGGTGGCGGCCGAGCTCAAAGCTTGAAATAGAGCGACTGTCGGGTGCAAAAGCGGCCATAGAAGCGGCGCAGAGCGCGGTGGCGGCGAAGGACACGCAGCTGGAGGCGGTGTATCAGCAGCTGAAGGTGAGCTTGGGCTTGTGGTGAGGAGTCGCTGCGCTGCCCCGGTACCTCGTCGTGCGACATGCGTCAGGGCCGAAGCCAAAGGCGCTCTGCGTGCCTCGGCACGGCTGCAATCTGCTCCGAAACCACGCAACGACCGAACAGCAGTCGCGTGCATGCTGCTCTTTTTTTCCCGGCGCCCGCGCTTCCGGGCTGGTTCGCGGCTCTGACCGGCTCCGAAACCAGCGACAGTTTGGCTCCAAGCGCCCGCGGTTCGACTCGGTTCGGTTCGGCATGGCTGTTTTCCACGGCTGTGTTCGATCCGAAACCACACGACGAAACCGGCTGATGTTTAACGACCACTGGCAGTACAGGTAGCCATGTAGCCTCCTCTCGGCTCGACCCGTATCGGCGACCAGCCTCCAAAATAACCATCAGGCGATGCGCGAAAAGCTTGTGCCACGGTTATAATTAGCGACTTTGACTATCTATCTACTCGCGGTTCTGCCCGAAAACACACTCTTCGTCATCCGCTATAGTCGTTCGGCTCGGCTCCGCTGTGCTGTGCTCATCTAAACCACTCTCGCCGAGTGCCGTGTACTCCCGTGTCGGCAGCCGATAGGAACGGCGGTCGAAGGCGATATTCCGTAGCGTCGGCAGGATGCACGCCCCTGATTGTAAGTTCATCACCACTAGGCTCATTATATTTATAGTGCGTCGCGGCAAATGTGAAGCCCCCCCCCCCCCCCCCCCCCCCCCGGCCTCCGGATTCTAATCGTCAGGGTATCGGAATATTTGTCGTGGTGGCCGGCGTAGTGCGGTATACACAAGGTCAATCCAGCAAGGCCGGCGGATATAATCGCTACAACTCAACCCCCGTTTCGGACCTTTGTGATGGC